>PVLD010014652.1:0-51547 GCA_004027595.1 Dinomys branickii | reverse complement strand
TTTTTTTTTTTTTTGCGGTACTGGGGATCGATCTCAGGACCCTGCACTTGCTAGGCAAGTGCTTATTCCACTGAGCTATATCCCCAGCCCCAAAGCAAGCAATTAAACAGAAAGAAAAAGTAGGAAACCAACAGCAAATAAATAACATGACAAAGATAAGCCAACACATATCAGTTATAATCATTAATGTAAATGGACTCAATTCACCAATCAAAAGAAACAGACTGGCAGAGTGGATTAAGAAGCATAATCCAACAATATGACGTATACAGGAAGAGCCACAACCACAAACACACTCAGCCACCTAATCTTTGACAAAGGGACCAAACAAGCTCAGTGGAAGGATAGTCTCTTCAATAAATGGTGCTGGGAAAACTGGTTTGCCACTTGTCAAAGACTGAAAATAGATCCAAGTCTATCACCATCCACCAAACTTAAGTCAAAATGGATCACAGATCTCAATATTAAAACAGAAACACTAAATCTATTGGAAGAGGAAATAGGTAAAAATCTTGAAGACATAGGAGTAGGCAGAGTTCATGAACAAAAACCAAACCACATGGGAAATACTTCAAAAGAATCAATAACTGGGATCTCATCTTACTGTAAAGTTTTTGCACATCTAAAAAAATCACCAGCAGAGTAAAATGAAAACCCACAAATTGGTAAAAATTTTTAACTGACTGTCCCTCGGACAAAGAACATCTATCTAGAACATATAAATAATTACAAAAAGCAGCCTTCCCAAATTCAAAGACCTAATCCTAAAATGGGCAGCTGAGATGAACACACACTTCTCAGACAAAGAAATACAAATGGCAAATAAATACACAAGAAAATGTTCAACATCATTAGTCATTCAAGAAATGCAAATTAAAACAACACTGAGATTTCATCCTAGCCCAGTAAGAATGGCTAACATTAAGAAATCAACCAATAACAAATGCTGTCAAGGTTGTACAGAAATAGGAACTCTTCTCCACTACTGGTAGGAATGCAGATTGGTGAAACCACTGTGGAAATCAGTTTGGAGATTCCTTAGCAAACTAGGTCTAGAGGTCCCATTCAACCCAGCTATTCCCCTTCTGAGTATCTTCCCAGAAGAACTGAAATCATCATCTCACAGCAACATATGTGCATCCATGTTTATAGCAGTGCAATTTGTAATAGCCAAGTCATGGAAGCAACCCAAATGTCTGTCCACTAAGGAATGGATAACAAAGTTGTGGTATTTTTATATAATGGAATATTACTCAGCTATAAAGAAAAACTCAAGGCTTTTATATGTAAATGGTCACAACTGGAGAGAATAATCATAAGTGAAACAAATTAGATCTGCATATGTAAACCATTTTATCTCACTAGTGTAAGAACCTGAAAGAGTGAATAAAATTAGGTGGTATGGTAGACATTGTGAAATGAAAGGAAAATGCTCAAAAGAGCAACTGGGGTGAGGGAAAAAGAGAAAAGAAAGAAGGGAAAATTATGTTTATATGTATATACAGGATAGCTACTACCATAGTTGTACTACTGACTTCTATCACTTTATTAAAAGGAACAGTTAATGATTAATTATTTGATCAATCTTATGTGCCTATATTTGTTTTCCTGAGTAATCCCTTTAAAGAAATCAATCTGTAACGCAACAACCATAATTTCCTGTCACCTGTCTGGATTTCAGTATTGCTTGTACTGTTCTTGTGTTATTTTGTAAATATGTGTTTGTTAATATGTTTTTGTTCTTTTGTTTTAAAAAAATAAGCTATGCAGCTCCTCCCCCAGCATCCAGGCCAAAAGATTCCCTTCACCCACTGTGCCTGCAACTGTGATCTCAGCTGTTGATGTTGTATAGAGCTGAGTGTCTCCTTGCTTTTTTTGTTTGTTTTTCTGGGACAGGTTCTTGCTATATAGTTCAGGTTGGCCCTGAACTCATTACATAGCCCAGACTGCCCTTTAGCTTACAGGGATCTTCCTGACTCAGCCTCAGGCATGGGGACCCACACTGGTCCTCTGCTCACATTTTGAAGGGTACTGCAATGGTTGATACATTGTGTCTACTTGTGAAGTTCAGCAGTTTAACTAGGTGACTGAGCAGGGGGCCAGGGCCCTCACTTTGTAAACATCCTCATCCTATGCAAGAGGAGAGCATGGAGATGGCATGAGTGCTACACCCACCCTGGGTGGGGAGGTTAGTCTGCTTACAATATAAGGGAGGAGAAGAGGCTCGCTCTCTCCCCCTTTTGCTCTTGCTGCTTTTGCTGTCTTCTGCCGCCTTGAACTGTTGCCCCTGTGCCATCGCACTCCACCTTGGAGCCAGCTGATTACAGACTGAAACCTCTCCACAAACGGAGCTAAATAACCTCTCCTTCCTTAATTTTGGGCAGACAGATGTGATAAAGAAGCACAGGGAAGTGGGATATGATATTCCAGACAGAGTACAGAAAATAGAAGAGCAAGAGACCCAAAAAAGATGGAAGGTAAGGAGAAGAATGGAAAATGAGAGGAGGAGGAACCGACAGCTACAACAGGACACAGGTACATAACAGGAAAAGCAAAGGCCTAGGGTCTGAGGGTGGTAGGGAGGAAGTCAAATACCTGATTTCCATTTAGAGAGAGACCACCTAGCTCTGAGGCAAGGCTGGGGGTCCTGAATACTCAGAATGGGCCCCTGCCATCTCCACCAATCACCAAGGAAAGCAGCAACTGTCAATGAACAAAAGAGCCATGTAGCTGCTGTCACTGGATGCAGAAGGCGCTCAGTAGATGCTGACTTCAAACACAATGAATGAGTGGGCATTACTGGGCTACAGCCCACCTGGGGCACAGGGAGCCTGTGTAGACACAAGACACCTAAGTTTCCAGCCCTAGTTAAAAACTAGAATCACCTGGACAGCTTCCACACCCGGACAGCCAAATCAGGACTGGGAGATGTGGTGGGGTGGTGAGATGCTGCCTGGGCGTTGGTATCTTTTTTTTTTTTCCCCGGTACCGGGGATTGAACTCAGGACCTTGTGCTTGCCAGGCAAGCGCTTATGCCACTGAGCTATACCCCCAGCCCCCGGTGGTATCTTTTTAAAGGCCCTATCTAATTCAAATATGCACCCTCAGACGGAAAACCATTCCCCCAGGCTGCCCTCATGGGTTTTGTCCATAACTGAGAAGAGAGGCCTCTTGGAAAGTCCAGACAGTAGGAAAACCTCAAACTTTCAAACAAGCCAGAAAACCTCAAACGTACATCAGATCCAACCTCAACAAAGAGTCTCGGGCCATCTTTGTCCTGTCCTAGCGCCTTGATTTTCCCATCAAACAGTGCAGAGAGGACAAAATGGCTTTGAAGAACTTGGCCTTCCATGGGAGACAGGGCAGGAAAGAGGCAGCACTGTAATCAAGCACGTTCGTGGCTTTTCGTGGAACATACAAAGGGACTGTAAATAGCTTCATGTCAGCTGGGGTCAAGATTTAGAATCAGTGACCAGGTCAAGGGACTAGAGAAAAAACAAAACCCTCTGGCTCAGGAGTGAGAGGGGCCTTTATCACCAAGCTGGGGCCCGGTCTCAGCCTGCAAGGCAGGTGGTGCTCACCTGCAGGTGTGCAGAACTTGGTCGTTCCCTCACAGAACCTAGTTTCCTCAGCAGCACCTGCCCCAGTGGCGAGGGCATGGTTATTATGCCATTCCATTGATACATACAAAGACCAGCTTCCCAGCCTAGGGCATGAGCACCTTATGAAGATGGTTTCAACATGACTAGGAAACTCCTGCTTCTGTCTGGCATCAGGACTAGGGTTGTCAGGTCATGGGGACACCGCTCTGGATGCCGACAGCACCCAGCTGTAGGGCAAGGCTGCTGGGAAATAGGCTGGATTGCAGAAAGCTGGCGGCATGCTGGCAACACAGAGAAATGTGAGCATGCACTTTAGGAATAAGTGGCTCTGCCCACTCTAGCCTGAGTGTGTGATCCTACTCCTGCTTCTAGAGCCAGGAGCTCTCCAGGGCCAAAGTCAACCTGCCTGTAATCCTACGTTCTTTATCAACTGCGCAACCCATCCTGCTATGCTTGATACTCCCCGTTTATGCTAAGGTCTGTACAAATTGAGCAGTTCTTGTCCTCTCCTCTGCTAGATGGTGAGGGCTTGGAGGGCAGGCCCTGTGTTGGATTTTTGGAGTCCAGCACAGTGCTTGGCACACAGTAAATGTTTAATAAACACGTGATGAATGAGCAGGCACTCACACCCCTTTACGCAACAGCTGTCTCACATACAATACACTCTTCCTCCCCCTGAGCAGCAGTGCTGGAGACCACAGTGCAGAGAAATGTTTTTAAACCTTGTATTTACACTAATGCTCCTAGGTTTCCAATTTTCAAAATGCTTTTCAAGGATGCAAGCATAAACTAACTGGGCAGACAGAACATTATTTACAGGTTGCTTTTAAAGCTACAGACTCCACAGCTGGGCATCTATCCAAACAAGAGGTGAAAAATTCTAAAATCTGATAAGCTTTTACATTTGTGGTCAGCTGGCTTTGTGCCCTTTCGGGCCCCCATATGTCGAGTGTCCCCTTAGTCATATATGTGGCTAGAAGAGGAGGTCCAGGACTCACAGCTGCTTCCCAGGGTTGAGGGATCCCCGGTCTATTTCTCTGTCAAACTCAGTCCGGATGTCTTCTAAGGACCCGTCGTCCCCAAAGGCTCCCCACTCCGTGTTGATGCACATCCGCCCTTCATCTCCTTCCACCATGTCAATGTGCCTCAGTTCCTCCATGTAGCAGGCATTAGTGCCAGTGCCTGGGAGAGACAACACGGGAAGCTGTGACCACACAAAGGGCAGGAGGCAGCACCATCTGGAAACATCGCCTGGAGGACAGGCAGAGTGGGCGCTGGGGGGCATTACCAATGATCAGGCCGACTTCACAGTGCTGGTCATCATAGCCACAGGTCATCATGGTCCCTACGGTGTCGTTCACCACAGCTACAATGTTGGCATCGTAGTCCTGGGGTTAGATAATGCGGCGTCAGGCACCACTCCCAGTGGGAGCAGAGACACCAGCCTCAGCCTGGCAGGAGCGATCTGTTCTGCCAACCACCACTGCTCTGGGGGTGGGGGGGATGGGGTGCCTGCTTCACAGCTGTCAGGATTCAAATGGATTACAGAGCAGAGATCACAGTAGGGAAGTGCACGGGGCCCTTAATTACCCGGTCAGGATGTGTCAGGGAGTGGATTTCACTACTGGTGCACATTCTTCCACATTCCTCCACCTGTGATATCCAGTGCCACCTGCAGGTCAGCGCCCCGCCCCTGTTCTAACCTCAGCAGCCTATGCCCGAGGCAAGCATTCCTGAAAGCTGGGAGGCTCCCCGCCCAAAGCTGTGGACCCTCATCTCTCCCCTACCAGGATTTTCAGAGTGCCTCCCAGAAAGGGCTTCAATCTATTTTAGGACTTGGCTCTCCCACCCCACATTCCCACCTCTACACACCAGGCCAAGAGAGATTACCCCTCGCTTCTTGATGGCTTTGTTTAGCAGCTTGACCACATCAGACCCTTCGACACCACTGGCTTTAAACCGCTTCGTCCAGGTGATCAGGACGGCCTGCAAAGGACAGCAAAAGGTGGGACCAGGCAGAAGCCTTGTGCACCCCAGGCCCCGGGGACTGCTCCAGAACAGGGAGAAAGAGGTGGCCCTTGGGGGACCCTGCTCAGGGACACAGCCATCTCTTGTTTGTCCCACAATGGATTTCCTGGGAGGCCACCATGGGGGAGAAAAATAGGGCTCAAAATCTCCAGCTCACATCAGAGTAAAGCCTAACCCACACCTGATCCTGACCTTGAACAGGCCTGCCAGAGCGCATACAAACCCAACTGGATGTGTGCTGGACTCCCATCTAAAAATGAACGGGAGAAACCCCACTAGGACCTGATCGCCTTCCTCACTTCCCAGCCAGGCCTTGGCTCCAAGTAAAGAAAGCCAAGGCCAAATGGGGAAGAAAATGCTAAGAGAATCCTTGACTCTTAAGTGTCTAAGACCAGGCCCCAGAACTTAAAACCCCAGTGTAGCCAGGAGTGGTAGGTAGTGCATGCCTATAACCTCAGCTTCTCAAGAGGCTAAGGCAGGAGAATGTAAAGTGTAAACCCAGTCTAGGCAACTTATTGACACATTGTATCAAAATTTAGAAAAGGAAAGAATTTAGAGGCTAATGGTACAGCTCAGCACTCCCTGGGTTCAATCTCCAGTACCACACAAGACAGACAGACATCCCAATATAGTAACTGTTCACCTGGGAATGTGGAGGGGCAGCAGTTTCATACATTGCTCTTGAATATCAAATTTAAAAAAAAGATAACTGATACTTGTCTTTGTTTCCCCTGAATGGGGCAAGCAGCTCTAGACACAGCAGGCTGGGAAGCTGGGTGTCTGGCCGGGCCATGTGGGACCCTAGGGGGAAGCACAGGGATAAGGCCCCACCCTCGACGACGGCTGAGAACACGCAGGCCAGACCCTGCACTTGGGGAGGGCGCGTCCTTGGGTAGTCAGCGGTTCTTTGCTCAGGAACAATTAGCCTAGGCCTGTAAAAGCCCCTGGACACGTTCCCTCCCTGTGAACATCACCCCAAAAGCCTCAGGAATACACTGGGCGGAACACGGGAGCAGGAATCATGAGACCTGTCTCCTTTTCAACCTCCTGCCCATCTCCTTGGGGACTGCTCCCTTCTCCCCTGCAAAGTCTGCTCTGCCCTTCTAGAACAGGAGGTGGGTCTCCATCTGCGGAACCCTGGAGCCCCAGCCTTCTGGCCAGGTAAGGGACAGTCTAGGACACACCAGCTCCCTAGAAGGCAGCCTGGCCGAGCCCAGAAAGCCTTCTGAACAGGGGGCTCAGGGCTGGTTGGGGGCCTCACCTCTGGCTCCTCTGCCACAACACCCCCTTAACAGCACATCTGTTCCTCTCCACAGGCTTACAAGGTTATTCATGTGTGTGCACACACACATGCGTATGTATGTATGTTTCTATCTTTCCACATAAAAGAAGGTCCAGGCTGCAAGGAGCCCAAGTATATCTTTGCTGAATGAACAGATGAACAGATAAACAAATGACAAACAAGGCTGGGAGTGACAAGTCACCCAGGAGGTCAACAAGGAAACCCAGGGCTTCCCTGGTGCTGGACGCAATGGCTAGACTCTTCCAGCAACCAGGGTGGCTTCCAGGCAAAGGCCACAAGTCCATTGCTGAGTACTTTCCTTCCTCTCTCCATTTCCTGAGACCTGGTTTCTTTCCCTTCATTTACTTGAACTCATTAATTAATGGTTCTTTCTACCTGGTGGTCACAAATACCATCGTGTATCCCCAAAAATACATCAGCAACTAAAGTAACTGAAAAAGTAAACATTATATCATGGCCTCATATTAATTTCTGCAAATATTTCTCTTCTCCCCTTTACTTTTTGGGACAAGGTCTTACTGTAAGTTCAGGCTGGCCTTGAACTTGTGTGGATTCTCCTGCCTCAGCTTCCTGAGTGCTGGGTTTATAGGCATGGGCCACCACACCCATCAATTTCTGCAAATATTTCTAAAAATACCAGACCCCATAGCTGTCCTGTGAGCGGGAGGGGAAGGTGGTCAGGAAGAAAAAGCTGTCACAGAACCTGATCGCCCCAGAACACCCTTACCTCATCTATTTTGGATTGCCGGCAAGGGAAGGAAAACGTGAAGCCCACGGGCAGGTTCTTGCCTTTGATGTCCCTTTTGTCCATGAAGTCCCCCAGGCACTCAGCAACGTGATCGAAAAGCTGAAAGAGACGTCAGAGAGCAGGTTGGTAGGACAAAGGGGGCCTGGCCTTGTTCAGAAGAAAGGTCACCGATTTCCTCTGTGTGTCTCCTGGAGGGGTGGTGTCACCCAGGGCCACTCAGGGGCCAGCATGACTCTTAGGAAGGACCTCAAATTCTCAGAAGGGACTGGCTTCACAGCAGGCACCCACGTGTGTCACCGGGGGAACGGAGGACATTTAGAAATGACAGGAAATCAGGTTGTCCTTCTACAACTCTTTGACCACGAGTTTCTTACAGTACCAGGCAGAGTGGCCTTCACTTGGAGTGAGGGAGCAACCCTCAGAGCACTTTTTACTGAAGGGTGATACACACACCACGGGCCTGATGTAGAGAATCCCAGGTTCTCATCGGCTGCATTTACCTACGTCACCAGCACGCACATGGAGACACACAACATGGGGCTGGGGCGCAGCTCCATGGAAGAGAGTCCTTAGCACACGCAGTGCCCTGGATTCGATCCCCAGCATTGACACCAGAAAACTGAGATGCCGCCCTCAATCTCCTGCAGTTACCTGCTCTGCCACTGTGACTGCTGGCAGCATGGTCAGTTTGGCCTGGTTGTCTACTGACCACAAATAGCAGGGCGGTAAGTGCGCTGCATGATGTGCACAGGTGTCATCATGCTGCCGTGTGCCTCTGGGGACTCATGACCGCAGTTTCCTGTGCCTACTCCATGTCACATTAGAATCCACTAGACCAAGTCCAGTGCACTGCTTCCCAGGCTTCTGCTTGCATTCTGCTAGTAACAAGAAGCTCATCACCTCCCAGGTAAACTTTTTACATCTGTCTGATTGACTCCTCTCTTTTCTAAAATGGAACCAGAACTAATGGGTAACATTCTAACCAGAAGAGAGTCTGGAAGAACTGGGAATCTCTACCTCTTTTGATGCAGTCCGAACACCTATCTGCTCTTAGGGCAGCCATGCCAGTCTAAGCAACTTCTCTGTCCGCTTCACATTCCTGTTGTGATGCAGAACACAGAGCCCTTCTATATGGGATTAGCACAGCCACGGTTTTTTTGTGCTGAAAGGGCCAAACCACACGGTCACAGGAAGCTCCCAGACAAGGTAAATGGCCTGAAAGGGTTCTTTGATTTAGGAGCCTCTGTTCTTGAGCTGCTGTCATTCAAACTAGGGCTGCAGTGATTGGAGACTGAGGAGATGCCTGACTGCCTTACCTGGAAAAGCCTGGCTAAGCTTGCTGTGACCTATATTTCAGGCTGATATAAACCCGTTACTCAGTCCTCATGCCCTGCACCATCTGTGCTCAGAATCTGCAAACGCCTATGGTGCAAGCAGGAGGAAGAACATGAGGGAGGATGGGAAGGAAGGGAGGAAAGAAGGGAGGAAGCAAAGAAAGCAGGGGAAGGAAGGGGCTGCAGGGAGGGCAGGGACTGCCTAGGAGCAGGCTGCAGATTCACAGGGACTCGGGGGTGGGACAGGTACCCAGTGTCCCAGTCAAGCCATGCACTTCCCCTCAAGCTTGACTGGGAAGCCGCCCCGGGTCAGCCCTGTCTGTGATCAGCCAGGACAGTCGTGACCCAGCCCTCTGCACTCCCCACTTCAGTGTCTACAGAAACATTCGTTTCCTTCCTGACAACATACTTCTTATTTTAGAAATACACACAGAGATTCAGACCCTTCAACTGAAGAAGCCAAACAACAGCTAAAACAAAAACAATATATTTGTTAGTCAAAACTCCCCAAACTAAGTTAAGTGTTGTTTTAAGAATGTTGCATTTGTGCTTCTGAAATTATGAAAGGTTGAAACTGCACAGAGGCTTTTGAGAACCGTGCAAGTGGGTGGGGAGGAGACGGAGGTGCAGCAAAGAGTTACCAATGGCCAGTCTGGATGAAGGGGGCCAGGAGCACCTTGTGCCTACCTTAGAACTCTTCTCCAAGCTCAGCGGTATTTTAAATAAGAGGCTGAAGAATCAATTTTTAAGATCACCCACCTACGGAAGAGGAAGAGACTCCCCTACAATCACAACCCTACGAATTCACTGCTGTTCATGGAGTCTGAGCAGCTCCATAGGCAAAGTGAGGGAGGACCTGGGTCACGGGAATCCTCTCTGCCCAGGTCAGTAGGAGACCTCAGAAGGATGGGCCACGCAGTGCTGCCGTTCAGTAACGCCAGGCTTCCAGAGAGGCCCCCCTCTCCTTGCTGTGCGTCCTCCTCCTCCAAGCCTCTTTCCTTCACCTCCCTGCCATGACCCTCACATGCCCTCACCACCAAAAATTTAAAAATTAAAATGAAGATTAAAAATAAAAACTTGCCTAGAAGTCCCAAGTTGCTGAAACTAATTTCTGAATTGACAAGTAGTTACTCATTAAACAACTGAGCTTCACTTCTGCCATCTGCAATATGGAATAATAATAATAATAATAATAATAAACAATAATAGTAACACCTGCTGCATGGGGTTGCAGATGACCAAGCAAGTGAATACACATGAGGGGCTCACGTCAGCAGCTTGCCCTGAACAAGCCCCATGCCGGCATCTGCTCTAACAATACATTCTATCATCGCCGTGTAGTCCTCATCTTTTCAAACTGCTTGAGAAGGAAGAGGAAGAGATGGAAAACAGAGATCCCGGGACCAACCGGGAAGACGGGGACAGAGGCTTGAAGGAGCCAGCACTAGGAAAGAAGGTGTGGTGGAGGTGGCTGCAGTGAGTGTGCTCCTGGGGGAGGGCATCCCTCAGGCAACAACCCTGCTACTAGAAGGTCAGGCCTGGCAGGCGTGGTGGCACACCCCTGTAATCTGAGCTGCTCGGGAGGCTGAGGCAGGAGAATTACAAATTCAAGGCCAGCCTAGGAAACTTAGCAAGACCCCGTCTCAAAAAAAATGTTTACCAAGTGTAAGGTCCTGAGTTCAAACCCGGTTACCAAAAAGGGCTGGGCATGTGGCTCAGTAGCAGAATGCTTGCCTAGCATGTACGAGGCCCTGGGTTCAATCCTAATACCACACACACACACATACACATACAGGTCAGGCCAAGGCACGTGAATGTTTGAACAGTGACCATCTCAGTGGTGAAGGCACCAGGCTTTGGTGGTTCGACAGTGACAGGCCAGTACTTGCTGCTAAATGGAAGCTGAGTATGCTAAGCTCTGACCCTGTGACCACCTAAGAAGCCACATGGTGGCTGGTGGGACCTGGTTAGGAGACTGTGGGCAGCCTCACCGTACCCTGATGAATGGGCAGATTTCTGCACCCCAAAAATGGAGGCAGGGCCACCCCCGGATGATGGACCCCCATCCCAGGGCTGACAGCAGAGTGGCTCATCGCTCTAGCAAAGGTCCCCTCCATGCTCACTGCAATGTGGTCTGAAAAGATCTCAGCCCAAACCCCAGGCAGCAGTTAGAGGCTAGGACTGGCCCTTGTCCCTCAGACACAGAGAGGCCAGCTCCGTTGCTCCAGGTCCCACTCACCCTCATTTTGGAACAAAGTGGAATGCAGCAGAGAGAAGGCTCCTGGATCTCTTCTCCAAGGCCAGCCCAGAACTTAGTCATAAACCTTGCAGTGAACACACCTCCCTCCAGCAAGCATCTGGCAAGTTCTAAACAACCCCCTAGCCCACAGCCCTGACTCAGGGACCTACACAGCCTGGACACCAGCCATCCACGGGACAGCGGCAGAGCACCCCATGTCACAGGCTCAGGGGACCCAAGATGACTAAAACCCTCAGAGGAAAGGCTTCCTGGTCACCAGGTCCTAGGGACTCATTGCAACTGGATGGGCCTGCCCACAGCCCTCGGCCATGGTCAGATGCAATCTTACCTGGCCCAGGAGGCAGTAGGCCTTGGTGTGAGCATGACAGGAAGGAACAGTGTTGTCCACAGCAAGGCCCACTTCCTCTATCTGCTGCCCCAAGCGTGTGCAGGGCTGTTAACAAAGCAACCCCAGGTACCAGAGCTGTGACCCAGGCCTTTGGTGAGTGGGAGAAGAGGCGGTGAGGTAGAGGAATGGCCACTTCCACCCAAGAGCTCTGCTAAACCCCCGCTGGAGGACCAAGCCAGGACTCCTGAGGAATGAGAACAGTTACCCAGCAGATTCAGAGGGCCTCCCTCTCCACACCCTCAGCCTGCAAAAGTCCAAGCGTCCAGTCCCCTATCACCAGTTTACCCTGATGATGGAGACCACCATGAAGTGGCTCTGAGTAGGATTTAATATTAACCAACTGGCTTTCCTTGTTTCCTTGTGAGCCTGTCTGAGGCCTAGGCCCCTTGTCTTGAGATGGGCAGCGAGTTCATAGGAAGTGAACCTCTATGAGTCACTGGTCCCGGCTGAGACCTGTAGTGGCCTGTGAAGCCAAGGCCATATGCCTCAAAGGAAAAAATAAGACCACAGCTGAGGACGCCTGGCTCCAACTGCAATTAGCTCAAAGGAGGCTGCAGCTCCAGGCTCCACATTCCTACAATAAATGTCAACCTGGAGATAAGGTAGTCTCCTAACTAGCATACTCTACCACTTGGCAAAGTTTTGAACCGTCTCCCAAGATCCTGCTCAGATTCCCACATTTCTTCAGTATCTCCCTCTTTTGTTTGAAAACCAAAAAAATAAAGGCTGCCCGGGGAAGTTCTTCGTCTTAGCTCCCAGAGAATCTCTAATTCTGAGGGTTTTTAACCTCCTGGAGCCCTAAAATCATATCACTTGTCTCATTTATTTAAGCCTTTGCTGTAAACTCATTTGAGAGATTGCAGCTCTGATCAGTCCTCAGTAACTAATAATAATATTAACCCGTTAACCAGGTATGGACAGTGTACTTCCAACACCATCTGGCCCCACTCCTGGCTGCCATGCCCTTTGTCCCGTGAGTTCAGGTCCTTATGCATGGTGACCGGAGCCCCCGCTTCCTCAAACCCCTGCCAGGAGCTCAGGCCCCGGTGCTTGGGAGTCTGGTGCCTGGTGGTCACCCAGGGAACACTGGCCCAATGGTGCTGACTAAAGAACACAGGGACCCACCTGGCTTCCGCTGCCATGCAGAATGTTCTCCGGGACGGCGTAGGCCTCAGATTCCATGTGAACATTCTGCTTCTTCTCGTGATTCACTTGCACCCGCAGAATTCGAAAGGAAGACCCACCAAGATCCAGGGCAATGAAATCTCCCTTTTCTGTTCAGGAAACAACAGTGTCACATCAGACTCAAATGTTGGAAGGCCACGGGCCATGCCTGCCCTCTGGACCCGTCCTTGTCTGCTCCCCCCACCATGCACAGCTCCTTCAGGGAGAGCAGGACTCAGTAGCCTCACCCAACCACTGCCGAGGAGAAGAGAGCAAAAGCACACCAGCCCGGCCCAGCAGCCTTGGGCAGAAAGGGCTGAAACCGTCCTCTCACTCCCCACTGCAGAGGAAATGGAAGTGTCAAGTACAAGGTTCCACAGCACCTTTCTCTAAATACTCATCTCAAATTTCACAGCATTGCCACCAGTAAACACCAATCACACAGCACTTCAGCTCAGAAAACCTCACAGAAGAGGCCCATCGCCCACCCTGGATTCTTCCCACATCAGCTGCCTGCTAGTCCAGAACAACACTTACTCCACAGGCAGTGTGCCATTGTAGTGGTAAATATGCACAACCCAAAGTTTACCGGTTAACAGTGTAGAGTTCATCCCTACAGGGGAAACCCTGTAACCAGAAGCAACCTCTCCCCATTTGCCTTCCTAACTGGGCCCTGGTTACCTCAGATCTAGTTTCTCACTAAAATTGGCCTAGTCTGGAAGCTCATGTAAGCAGAGTCAATGCCCCTGGACTTTCTGTGACTGGCTTCTTTAAGCCTTAACACGACTTCAAGGTTCGTGCACACTGTAACCTGGGTCATCAGGCTGGCGTGACAGCCTGAGTCTCAGCGGCCCACCAAGAACCTCAGGGCTGTAACAGTCACTACCAGAGTGCTTAGGACAACCTCACTTTTAGGAAAAGGATCTTTATTACTATATCTTATATAACAGCACTTGTTTTCACCAATATTATAAATTTCTTTTTTTAAAAATTTTTACTAGTTCATGTTTATAGCACAGAACGTTCACGTTCCTTAGTGGGGCAGGTGTGCGTACACCGCACATCTTAATTCCCCTCTCAGCCCCTTTGCCTTCCCTCCTACTTCCTATCATCCGTTCTCATTTTGCTCCTTCTTTACACATTGGATTTCCTGTGTAAGAGAAATCAGGAGATAGATATTTAAGCTTATGTGTCTGATTTATTCCACTTAACATTATGGTCTCACCCTTTTCCTACAAATAACTTGTTTATCTTTATGGCAGAGTAGTAAGTGGGATCACATCAAATTAAAAAGCTCCTGCACAGCAAAAGAAATAACCAACAGAGTGAAGAGACAATCTCCAGAATGCGAAAAACATCTGCCAGCGAGTCCTAGAGGACTAACATCTAGAAAACAAAGAATTCAAAAAAATTAGACCCCCTCCCCAAATAAAAGACCCAATCAACAAAATGGGCAAATGAAGTGAACAGTTGCTTCACAAAACAAAAATTCAAGTGACCAACAAATACCTAATAGCATGTTTGAAATGTACCTCTCATACCACACAAGTGCTTCCTTGGTAGTGACCCTTTTTCAAAAAAAGGATAGGTTTATTATCCCCGTTTATGAAAGAGGTATTTGCTTTCCTTTACTAAGAGACTCTAATTTTCAATAGCATCCTTTAAAGTACAAAAGATTTTAATTTTGATGAAGTGCAATTTACGGTTTTTTTCCCTTTTGTTTGGGTTTTTGGTATTATATCTAAGAATTCATTGCCTTACCCTCCTGACCACTGGGATTACAGGCATGCACAATCATGCCTGGCATATTTAGGTCTTTGATCCATTTTGAGTTAGTTTTTGTTTTTTGTTTTTTTTTTTAATGGGCAGGGTCAGAGGCCAGCTTCACTCTTGGGTATTCAGTGTCCCAGCAACATGTGCCAAAGACGCCTATTTCCCTCAGTGAACAGCCTTGGCACCCTTGCCAAAAAAAAAAAAAAAAAATCAACTGACCATAAACATGTAAGTTTATTTCTGTGCTCTCAGTCCAGTTCCACTGATCTAGATGTCTATTTTTCTGCCAGCACCATACAGCCCTGACTTTGCTGTTTATAGTAAATTTTAAAACTGGAAGTAATCATTCTTCAACTTTGTTCTTTTTAAGATTGTGTTTGGCTATGCTGAGTCACTCAGGCTTTTCTTATTTAAAAAAAAAAACTAATAATAGCTTCTTTCTTCCTTTTTTTTTTTCCTTAGCTTTCTCCTTTCTATAACTGACATATCCTTGTTTTGCTTCCACTACGCTGTAAGCTCTGACACACTGCTACTACTTCTGGAACTTAGAAGGGCCTGGGGCATACAGCAATAGCACAGCACATGCTTGCTGAGTTAATGAATGAATAAACCAAAGAGCTGCACCGATGTCGTCGCTCTCTAAGTTCCGTGACTACAACTTAGGTCTCTGTATTTGTCCTCAGCCCAGTAAATGGGGAACAGGGATCTGTGGCCCATCCATTCATTCCATGAGCTTCTGCATAGAAAGTAAAGCAGTTCTAGCTCTCTTTGCTTAGCCCAAGGTATTCAAGGTTCATCCGTGTTGTGGCACATGTATCAGTATTTCATTCCTTTTTATGTCTAACCATATGACATTTATACAGAGATATCACATGATACTGCTGGCTTAACTGTTTCCAAAAGAAACAGGCCAAGGGAAAATGCTGGAAGGCAGCTATCACAGACTTACAGGAAATTCTCAGTTTATAGAGTTTTCTTGGGGGTCTCATCAGAACACTAACCTCACAGAGCTTTATACCACTACCAGGTTAAGAATCGGAATTTAGCCAGGCATAGTAGCACACACCTGTAATCCTAGCACTCACAAGGCTAAGGAAGGAGGATCACCATGTGTTCAAAGCCAACCTGGGCTACATTGTGAGCTCAAGGCCAGCCTGAACTACCGAGTTAAGACCCTCTCTAAAATAAAGAACCTGAACTTAGAGCTAGCATGGTGGTGCACACCTGTAATCCCAGCACTCCAGAGGCTGATGCAAGAGGATCGCTGCAGTTCATGGCCAGCCTGGGCTACAGAGTGAGTTCAAAGTCAGCCTAGACTACACAGCAAGACTCTATCTCAGTGTCCCCAATCTAAACTTAGTATCAAGTGGTTCCTTTCAGGTAGATGAGACACTAGAATATAAAAAACGGTATATTTTGCCACCAGCTAACACTCACTGAGATTTTTTCCTGTACCAAGTGCTAAGTGCATTCATGTGTCATTTTATTTTAATTCTCTCAACCCAGTAAGTAGGTGTCACCAAGATGCCCACTCCACAGATGAGCAAGGGAACACAGGCTGGTAACTTGCACACAACCACGTGTGACAAACCCACTAGACTCCAAAGCCCAAATTCTAATGGTAAACTCTGCCTCCTGGACAGAGTTTGGGGACAAAGATCCCCAAGGATGGAACCAGAGTGAGACTGCACAGCAGGAACGGCTGCATCTCTTCCCTGGGGCTCCTCAGCATCCTTGATTCCTTGCAGTTTGGGGTTGTGTTTTGCACTAGAGGTTTTTTTTTTTGTTTTTTTTTTTAATCGTAACTAGCAAAACAGCACAGGAAAATGTTCAGTTGCCAGCCTGGTCTCATTACAAGATGAATCAGTAAAAGTAGGTTTCATGTCACTCAAGTGACAGGTAATGGGAGTGAGGACCCAGCGCTTGGTCTGGGAAAGGGCAGGTGTCAGCCGCCTCTGAAGGTCCCAGGCCTGCCTGAAGTTTGTCCAGTAGGATCAGGGACAATGACCAGCTGCAGGTAGACTGGGGATGAGCCTGGTCTTGGGGTTCCCGGGGCTGGCAAACCTTGCCTGATCTACTTAGCTCACCTCTCCCCGCTCCTTTTAAACAAGCCTCGGTCGGCAGAGTCCCAGGGAGCTCAGGTGAAAGCAGAAACCAGTCATGAGATGCCAGGACAGAACTAGAAACAAACACTTCCCACAGCGGCAGGTGGGTTGCAGGATTTGCAAGGAGGCCTGGCTGACAGACACTGAACACTTCACAAACATTACCGTCCCTCCTGGGTTTATAGAAAGGAAGCTCCCAGCCTAAGCAGCCCAGTGCCTGGCTCACAGTAACACCCAAGGTACGGCCAACAGGCCTCTCCCTGTCTCCACATTGAGCAAACCAGGTGCTCCTTACCTTGTATGTGCAAATAGCCTATCTGCCCCAGTCTGGTGACAAGTGACTTGGGAGGCAAGGACATTCACTGGCTTTCCTGCTGCCCCACAGTCCTGAGTGCTGCAGACATCACAGGCCAGCAGTGAGCATGTACACGCTGGGGAGGACCTCTGCAGCCCTGGTGTGGCCTGTTCGCTCCTACACTCTGCTAGCAAAGGACCCCCAGGAGTGGCTCCGGGTGAGGGCAACAAGATGTTTGGTAAACTCCACTGGATGTTGCACGTCTCTTGAGCTCGCCGTTTGCCTGGCCTTCACCCCTGAGGTTAGGGTAGGGATGCCCGCTAATCCAGCTGCACAGGGCCAGCGTGTGAGCCAAGGGCACTCAGAGTCACTCATCTCAGCCATGTACTTGGCTCAGGATCGGCATGTGACCAGCAGGTCCTGGGCCTGTCTGAGCCAGTCACTGATCCCACAGGGAGGCAGGGCTGCTGTCTTGCTGGGGTCACGCCCTAGGGCACACCAGCCTGGGGTTGCAGGGGCTGTCTCTGTCACAGGAAGGGGTGAGGGGATCTGCGAGTGACCTCAACAGGGAGAAAAACTGGGCTGACTGACAGCGAGAGAAAAGGGGCTCCTGGACAGCGGCCAGCTGAAGTCCAGACTTCCCACGTGCAGAAGCCTGGAGTGCTCCCCTTTAGCCTAAGCTGATTTGAGTTAAATCTGGAAGGAATCCAAGCTCAATGTTCTCTATTTAGGAAAGAAATCCTCCACTTGCCCTGTTCTGCAGGCCATCCCGGGGCAGGGTGCTGCGTGGAGGGACAAAGCCCACCTCGGCTTCCAGCTTTTCTCTGCCTCCTCCTCCTCTGCCATCAGAGGCCCCAGTGAGTTCTCAGGCTCTGCATCCTTGTTCCCAGGGTCAGGCTTACACATTTAGGCCTGATGGGTGGGGTCCTCTGGCCACACTGGTTAGAAGAGGCCTTCCCGAGGATCATACAAAGCCAGTCTTCAAATTATGAAGAGGGTGGTTTGCAGTCTCTGGGAATTTTCGCTTGATCCTGACAGCCTCGTGGGCAGCCAGGACAGGGAGTATCCTGCCCATTTTACAGGTGAGCACAGGAAGGCTCAGAGAAGGGCTTCTCTATGGTCACCCAGAGTGAATGGTGGCATCAGGACTTATCCAGTGTGTTCTGGATTTTTATTCTTTTGTTTTCCTGAGGCAAGAATCACTCTAGTAGCCCAGGATGGCCTCAGACTCATTCATGGTGATCCTCCGACCTCAGCCTCCCAAGTGCTGGGATTATAGGTGTGCCTCACCACGCCCGGCTCTTTATTTACTTTTTTCCTTTCAAGTTCAGCCTCTTCGCTGCAGCAACTTCACTTCAACTCCCTCTTCTCATCTCTCACCTTGAGCCTTCCCGCTCAGGGGATTCCTATTCTCCCCACACCACTGACACCAAGAGAACCGCTCTTTAAGAGAAGGCTCATTAAACAAAACATCTGAGGAGCCCTGACAACTCTCCACTTTTTGATGAGAGCCATTACTCCTAGCAAATAATGGAAAACAAACACAGCGCAGATGTCTCTCTCAAGTCCAGGCCTGTGCTGGAACATTGGGCAAACAAAACCCTGCCTTCGTGAAGTGCCTACCTTTGCTCTGCGCTGGAGGAACAGCAATGGCATTCCATCCTGTCTGCAAGCCAGGCCCCCGTGACAAATGCTACACCTTCCCAGAGACTCGACTCACCCAGGGGCTAGGGTGTGGCTTCGCGGTGGAGCCCATGCCTAGCATGTGCAAGTCCCTAGATTTGATCCCCAGCTACACACACACACACACACACACACACACACACATTTAAAAACTACCAACCAGAACAGTAAACATGCCGGAAATTTCACAGGTGGAGACAATTTCTGAGATAATTAACCATTTTTTCCATACAGAAAAACCAAGACAGCCAAATGCCACAGGAAGAAAATGGAAATACCACACTGTAAATCATTCAGCTGTGCATGAGAAAGATCGTGGTATAGCCAAAAGCTTTTAGTAAACAGTTTTTTGCTTTTTCCTTGGTAGTTTGTGGCTTCTTCCTTGGTAAGGACTATACGTACTAGAAACCATGAAGGAGTAACAAGTTAACTATCCAACTTAATACACTGTCAGAAAGCATACAATCTGTTATATACAATATTCACAGTGATAAATAAAAAAGGTTTCATGAACGAGACACAGTCAACAGAATCTCCCAAGAGCAACTAAAAACAAAAATATCCATTTTAAAATGTCCAAAGGGAAAAATATTAATGCAAAATATGTGGAAATGTTTCTGAATGCATGCATCACATATATTTTCAGAAGTCCTGAAAATCCAGCAGTTTTAAAACTGAGTCCAGGCTACCAGGTTAAACTTTGCCTTGGAAACCACATCCTCACTTCACAGGCAGGGGCATTTCTCTACCACCATTTACGGTGCATTCTGGTCTATCCTTGTGTGGTCTGGGGCACCGCTAATTCTGTCGTTGATTAATTAGTACAGCTGAAGTGGAGATTAACATCTCATGATGGGAACCATGCTATGGACTTCCCATGAAAGAGAATTGCATTCAGGACACCCCTTGGCTCTCAGAAGGCAAAGGAGCCCAGAAGGGAGGGGGAGGCCAGGGATTGATTGTGGCGGGTACCCAAATTCTGACACCAATATTAATGTTTGTGTGGCTGTAACGACCATTTTACGGCATCTGGGCACATGAACTGATCCCCACTCGCTATAAATATTAGCAACAGCTGGGTGAGGTGGTGCACACCTGTAATGCCAACTAATTGGGAGGCTTAGGGAGGGGCAGGATCACAAGTTTGAGGACACCCTGGGCAACTCACTAAGACAATGTCCCAAAATAAAAAATGTCAAAGTGCCGACAATGTAGTTCAGCACTGCGTGTTCAATCCCAGTACCACACACACACATGCACACAAAAAGTAACAGTCACAGGAAGAAACGATATAGGATGGGTTCTGACTTGCAGTATATCCCCTAAAAAGATACACTGAAGTCCTAACCACCCCAGACCAGCACCTGTAAATCTGATCTCACTTGGAAATGGGGTCTTTGCAGATGTGATCAAGAGGAGGTCACTAGCGCAGGCTCTGACCCCACGTGACTGGCATCCTTAGGAAAAACTACAAGGGCTCACCCCACTGTGCAGAGAGGGCCCTGGGGGTCCTTGTGGTTCAGGGCTTTGGTCTCAGCCCCACCACTGGTCTCAGTCTACTCCTCACAGGTCCCAACTCCTGCCCCATCGGTGCTGGAGGAGATGGGCTCGGTGGAGGCCTGGGGCCAAGTTGCTGGTCCAACTCCACAAATGCAATGACAGTGTTTCTCAGCATGGGCGGACACGTCGCATTAAAGACAGCACTGGCTGTGAGACACACCTTTATAATTATTTGACGTAACATTAGCAAAGAAAAAGTACTGCCAGTAACAAGATGTGATTATCATATGAAACAGTGCTGATTGTGAAATATTAACAAAAAGAATGAATGTTTCAAAACAGATAAAACATGGTAGCAGACACTGGGAGAAAGTGCAGCTCGGACCAGTTGAACAGGCTCCTGCAGGACTACTCAGGGCCTTTAGGATGTTGGTATCTACTATAAATCTCTCAGAGGGAACTGGAGAAGGTGGTATTTCCCAGGTAAGTTCTGGACCTTGTTTTGAGGAGGAGCAACTGGGACAAATGCTAGGTTACTAGCATAGTTCGGATCATACTTTGGCACCCTGGGCCCTGCAAATGCTAGGTGGCAAGAGTGAAGGAGAGTGCCCCCTGCTGACCTGGGCTAGCTAGGCGCAGAGCTGGGGGACAGGGTTCTGGAGGAAGAAAGGGGGCCCTTACCCTCCGCTCCTACCCGGTGTTGGCCCCAGGGGCTCACACATGATCAGGTGCCTGCAGGGACCGGGGACCCCTCAGAGAGCTCCCACGCGCTCCCCAGCCCCTTTCCCCATCTCTTAGCGGGGGTGGGAAAAAGCCAACTGAACTGCCAGGCTCCAACTTCCCAGCCACAAGCAGGAGAACACACCCAGGGCACACCACGCTGTGGTCACTCTGCTGGCCAACACCTCCGCAGGACTTCTTAAAAAGCCAAACTGCAATAACCAATACCTCAAGGCAAACAAAAAGACAGAGGTGGAATGGACTGTTGAAACAGCCAAAGAAACATCAGAGAGAGAAATGCCAACTGTGTGCGTGAGGCCTCATCCACAACCACAGAGTAAACACACAGGCCCCTCCTCCGCCCACCTCCAAGGTGGCTCTGGCCAGGGCAGGCTCTTGCTGGTCCTGCGTAAGCTGTGCACCTGCCGTCCCTTGTGAGCATCAGCTGCAGCAGCTGCAGTTTTCCTGGCATCTGTTTTGTAGGCTGCCTACAAAGTGCTCTAAACAAGGATCTCTAGATGAGATTTCAAATCGAGTCTGTAAAGTAGGGCTTCCAGTGCAGGAAGCGGCACAAGTGCGGAGGGCACAGCACAACGTGCACCTGCTCACAAGGGAAACCGGACCTCCACATAAGCTCCCTCCCCAACGCTGCACAGGTGACTCCAGCCGCTCCGCAGCAGGTGACTCCGCTCACAGGAGAGAACGTGCCAAGCTGGGGCGGGCATGGCACCCACCTCTGGAAGCTAACAACTGTGGGTCCACTGAGCAGAACAACTTCCCCCTGAGCAGGCCAGGCCACTGATGCCCAAGTGCAGGGCCAACACCACCACTCCCGTGGGCAGGGAAACTGACTACGCCCGGGGAGCCCCAAACTCTTCACTGCAGGCACAAGCCACAAGGATGCAGACTAAGAAGAAAAAGTTTTTTCCAATTCTATCTTCCTTCTCCATCTCTCACTTTGGGGCCACCTTGATTGAGCATATAGGGAATCTGCTTAAATGGGGACTTGAATGTTCCCTCTGAGGCCGAGACCTGTTTGGCACTGCAAATGCTATTTATCTGAGGTACCAAAGAAAAGGAGGCTTTGGCATCCCTGATGGAGAGAACAAGGGGTTCCTAAAATGAACCCCTTGTTTATTCTAGAGACCTAAGAACAACCCACATAGCATCTGCAAGACTCAAAACACTATACTCTCAAAGTATCACAAGCCACCACACAGGAAGGCCAATGAGGGCAGGTTAGTCTTGCCTAACACGTTGTCCCCAGTGCCAGGCACATAATAGGTGCTCAGTAGACGTGGATGGGTAGATGGCTGGATTGGTGGGTGGGTGGATGGGTGGGTGGATGGATGGATGGACCGATGAACGAATAAATGGATTAGGCAATGAATGGATGGGAAAACATGGATAGAATGTTGAACAAGTGAGTGAATGAATGAATTAATGAACAAATGAAAGTTGGAAAGAGGCTTCAAGAACACTCAGCCCTCAAGGCCCACTCTGGATGACAGACTCACCTGAGCCATCAGGAATGGACCTCACAAAGGTTGGTAACATCTTGACGGTGGCTGTTGGGTTATAACCCCGGGAGAGGCCATTCCTCATCTCCTCCTTGAAGCGAGCCATGATATCCACCAGCGTTTCATCAGAGAGCCGCATGGCATAGAGATACTTGTCAATCTGGGGTCAGGACAAGAAGGAAGGAGAGTAAGATGAGGCTGAAAAAGGTCATTGCAGCTCAGGCCTGGCTGGTGGAAGACAGGGCCAGGCGGGATAAGCCGCCCCTGCAGACACTGAAACACACACACTGGCACATCACATGAGGGAGGTCATTCAACTGCCAGCAACCATGCCACCCACTACAGGCTCGCAGATACACTGAGTTCCAGTTTGACACCTGCAAAATAAACTAGGCAACGCCAAGATCCTTTGCAACCTCTGGATGGTATGAGCAGACCACCCTTCAGGTCCCAAGCACACAATGGAGGCAGGTTTCCTGCAGTGTCAGGCACACCCGTGCCCCTCTCCCTCTGTGAGAGGTGGCCTGTCATCCTCACACAGATGGTACAACACCGAGATTAGGAATGAGGGCTCTGAGACAGCCCCAGTGCTAAATAGCTGTGTGAATTTCAGTTTCCTCAACTACAGACAATAGGGCCTAATTCAGAACATAGTAAGTGCTCAGTAAACATGAGTTTATCATTAGCATGAGACAGCAGTATTGGTGGAGTTTCCTTGAGGACAACTTCAAGGAGGGGAGAAATGGAAGTCAAAGGGCTGGAACCCTTGGGAGAACAAGGGGTGGCCAGGTCCAGAGCAGAGGTCTTAACCTTGCCCTTAGAACACAGGGAGACAGCACCCTAGGCTCCCCACACCATGCCTACATGCCAGGCTACTGTGCCCACATCTCCAAGCAGACTGTTCTGCCCCTTCAATGGGGCTGCCCCAATCCATTCTTCTCCCTTCTCTCCTCACCTCAGGGGGCTGGGTTGTCACCGGTTGTCAGCAGTCATTTTTCCTTCATAGATCTTACTGAGGCGGCCAGCAGTACGGCTCAGTGGTAGAACATGTGCCTGCCATGCACAAGGCTATGGGTTTGACTCTCAGTAGAATCATTAAAAAAAAAAGAAGTGAGAGAGAAAGAAAATGTTTCCTAGGCACCTACTACATGCTGACACTGGGCTAGACACCTGTAGAGGTATCTTGGTCACCATTCTTTCTACTATTGCTTAGCTTAGGAAGCCTGGGCAGCCGAGCAGCTGGAATCCTATGCCTCGTCCACCTCGTGGCTGTCCATCACCAGCCTTCCAACCAGCCTCTGCCCCACAGCCACAGGAGCCTGTCCGGGGCGGCCCTGCCGCTCCCTCAACGCTGCCAGCCCGCTCTCCAGTTCGTGCAGAGCTTCCAGCTTCCCCATTTCTGTTGTCCTTCCTGATACGTCCTTCCTTCTCTTCCCAGCTCTCCACTCTGTCCTGGCCCTCGAGGCTCAGGTAACTGTCAGAACACGCCTCCCTCAGCACCGGTCTCAGCACAGCCTGTCCTGCCAGTGGGCAGTGTCCACTGCCTGGACCTCCCTGTGTGTGACATGCAGCCCTGCACACAGAAGGCTCCCAACAGCCAGGCAGATTTATGGGCCAGTGAGACTGGGAAGACCTTGAAGCTTATTGCCCCTGAGAATGGCATCTTGCTCGCAGTTGAGAGCAGCCAGAAATGTCCTGGCTCAAGGACATGGAGTCCCCAGGCTAGGTCACCTCTGCATATTTTGTTCCTGGGCCACTTTCTTGCTCTGTCTTCAGGTCTTGTGCTCCCCCAGGCCCAGCCCACCTCCTGCCTCATGGACAACTCCAGCACTGGCAGGAGTCTGCCAGGGTCTCTCATGGCCAGAGATGAGCCCTGCCCCAGTCACAGACATGACCCATCCCTTTTCCTTTCCTTTCATAAGAAAGTGACACAAGACAGTGACAAGAAAGGACAATCAGAAACCACAGCAACCTGGATATGTACTATCAGCCCCATGGCCCCAGGAAGACACAGCATGTTCCACACCAAACACCAGATCTGTGGTCCTCGCTGTCATGGTGCCCTCAGACTGGGGCCTCAGTGTGTCAGAGACAGCTTCACCCAGGGGCAACGCTGGAGCATTCAGCGCAAGCAGGAGTATCTGAGAAGCCCAAGGTGAGGGAATGTCATCCTGCGTATCAGGAATAACTCAGTACGGAGCAAGCAGCCAGTGCAAGAGGCCAGGTAATGAGGAGGACTGTCAAGAACAGGCAGGACCAGAGGAGTCACATAAACAAACGTAGACCGTAGACCAGATCCCAAAGCAAAGCCCTGGCCCTGCTTGAAGGAGAACCCGATGAAGAGATGGTGTTTCTGAGCCTGATCTGTCCGCCAGATGCAGGGTAGGTGAGCAGGCACAGGACCAGGGTAGGTGAGTGGCCACAGGACTACCTCAGGGTAGGTGAGCGGGCACAGCCACAATTCCACTCCAGCCTTCTGGCCATGCTTCAGCTACCACGCTGGTCACGCCACAAAGCGTGACAACCTGGTATGAAGATGTCCATCCCGACACTCTCTGTCCCCAGAAAGAGGCAACAATTGAACAGACCTTTGCAACTCTGCCAGTTGTTGGCACCAAGGAAGAATTCAACTCATGCTGGCTGTCAGAGTAAGACTATGGTTATTTCATGGTATACAAATAACAAGTGCTTCTAGGTCCATTATGTCAGTTACTCATATCTCAAAACGTTTTGAATTTAACTTTCAAAACGATACTGTTGCTGGGGAGGTAGTTCAGCAGCACAGTGCCTGCCCGGCAAGCTGAAGGCCCTGAGTTTGAGTCTGACACACATACAAACACAAAAAGATACTGTCAGGCCAATGTTCTTCTTCCCCCATTTTACATATGCAGAAACTGAGGCCCACTGAAGGTAAGTGAAGGTAAGTGATCAGTTCAAAGCACACAGCAGGCCAGGGAAGTGAGGTCTTGTACCTGCATGTCTAAGGCTCCCTTGCCCTCAGGGAAGGCAAGTCTCCCTACAGCGGGAGAACTGGCTTAGGGAAAGCTGTCAAGGTCTTCCAGCTGGATAGGGAAAAGGCCCTAGGAAAGTCAGGACTTGCTAAGCCCCACAGCTACCCCGGCTCCTAACCTGAGGTGCATCCCAGCAGCCAGACACTAAACTGAGAACCCTGATATTTTAGGACGGCTGAGCCAACCTTACTAGAGCCTAGAAATGCGAATGAAAACCCACAGTGGCAACAGAAAGCCAGCCTGGCCTCCAGAGGACGACTTTCCCGCTCCTGCTCAGGTTCATAAGCCAGGACAGGGTACAGCCCCTTGGGCCAAAACGGAAGTACAACTGGGAAGAGCAGGAACTGAAACAGGGCCTCCTGGATCTCACAGATAGCAAGTAGGGGAAACACCTTATTGCTACAGGTCCTCAACAGGGCACAAGACGGCATTAAAACCAGCATAGATTCTGGGCCAGGCCTGGGCTGGCCTGGCCAGGAGTGAAATCACCTCCCCAGCTACCTGGCCCTGGCAGATAACACACCCTGTAGACCACAGGGCCCTTCACGTGGTCTGGAAGCACTGGCCTGAGAGAAAAGCAGGCATACCTTGAACAAAGGGCCTCTTCCCTCCTGCAAAGCAGCCCTGCCCGCTGGGAAGGAGAGGCTGAGAGCCCCTGGTGGGTAGAGGGAGGGAGGCATGGAGGAAGGACAGCAGGGAAACTACTGCGCATGAGTGTATGTGGTTCAGAGTTCTGCATGAAACCAGCAGGAAGGGCTGGCCAATGGCTTTGTGGGTTTGGCCAATGTCTGTGGCCCTTTCAACTTTTCTATTTCTGTCCTCTTCTCCACAGCGTCTCCAGATGTTCTCCATTCCTCCCTCGCCCCTCCCATCTCTGGTGCATGTGTGCACATACACACACACACACACACACACACACACACAATTTCCACCATGCTGCCCCCTTTTAAAGGTGCTGCCTCCAACCCACTGCTGCTTTACTGCTGCAGCCAAAGCATCTTCGAGCACCTGCCACACACTTGCTGGTAGGGAGGACCCAGGCCAGTACCTCTTCTGGGGACCCCTACTGTAAGCCTTGGCCTCTGTGCCACTGTCACAAAACAGGGACTCCTGAGGGCCACGCTAGGAGCTGTGGTTGCCCAATGCTTACTCTCGAAGGTAATGCCTGATGTGAGTATGTAGGGCTCTGCTCAGGGTGGCAGAGGACAACGCAGGTGCTAGTTTCAGGTACTACACACCAAGCTGGGTCCTGCAACTCTTGTTTGACCCTGACAAAGCTCCCATCCAGCCTCTGGGGCTTCCACCATCCCCTGCAGGGACAATCCCTGCCCATGAGGGTGGGAGCCAGGCTGGCTACACAGGACAGGTACTCTTGCCCAAACACTTGTGAACCAAGAAGCCTTGAAACTCTCAGCAGCTCCCACAGCTGGGCCCCAGCCAAGGCAGGAGATACCAGCAGCGGAGACTCAGGCAAGCCAAGCTCCCGGCCTAAAGGCATCCAGCCAAGAAAAGAACCCAGTGGCCTGACACCGGGTCCCCTTCACACACACTGCTGTGCCTGACCCCAGCCCACCTGCTGCTCCCAACAAAGCATACACAAAAAGCAAATCCAAGACTGGACATGCCCAGGCGAGCAGGCCTGGGGTGGCATGAGTGCCAGTAACTAGTGGTAACCTGGGTGTGTTCACGTCCCACGGAAGGGACACAGCCATGGAAAATTTCACTCCTTCTCATCCACTCTCCTCTGAGGGTGAAGGTGAGGCAGGGCAGCAAGCCTGACTGAAGCTATGTATTGCAGGCCTTACAGTGAACCTTCTAGGGCTGCAGGTGCAGCTCAGGGGGCACGAGTACCCAACATGCACAAGGTCCTGGGTCTCTGAGCTCCAGAACTGCAAAACAATAAAACTAAGGGGAAAAAAAAATTAACTTCCTAAGCAAAATACTTCATTTGCAAAAGAAATCAGGGAGCCAGCCAGAAGTTAATAAGCATGTTAGGTTACGGAGTAGGGCAAAGATTTCAACTTCGATTTGGAATCTGCTTCTCTTTCCTAAGGAGACAAAGTCAGGTGAGAAGGTCCTGATTCATATTAGCTGCACTAGCTCACATTCCCAGCCCTTCCTACACAGGACAGTCACGTTTGTTATCCCACCTGTATGACAGAGCCAGAAACACGATGAGTTTGTGGATGCCAGGCGTCGGGTACCAAGCAGGTGGTTCCTAATACGTTAGTTCCATCACTACAGTCCCAGGAAAGTGGCAGGAAAGACACCACCATCTCCATTTTACAGGGGAAGAAACTCAGACCCATGACTCATGAAGTCACATGGTTTATGAATGCAGCAAGGTCTAGTTCCCGGTCTTGCCGCTTCTCCTTCGGGGCTTCTTAAGCATTATTGCGCTTGCTCGTGTGTTGGAAAGAACAGGGGCTGTGAACAAAGACAGCTGGGTTCAAATCTCAGATCTACTATGCATTAGTGGTGTGGCTTTGGACAAGTCACTTAACCTCTCTGAGTCTTGCTGTCCTCCCTTTCAAGAAGAGGAAAGTAGTACTACCTCGGCCTAAGAGGGTTATGGGGAGGATCTTAATAACGTGACAAGAACAAAGTAAACGCTGAGTATCATTTCCTTCCTCACATTACTCAGTCACATAACCATGTACCCCCCACTCCTTTTGCATAAATACCTTTAAGAAGCACCTACTACAAATGCTGTTGACCCACTTTGTAGAAGAGAAAACTACAGCCAGGTGGCAATATGCCTGGAAATACGGCAAATGAAAGACTGTAGCAAAATTCCTCTGAAACATTTGTACTGAGTAACAGAAACTTTCATATTTACTTTAAAAGCATTCAGATACATATAAATACATAAAAGTAGAACCATGAATTTCCCCTGCTAATAGAGCTGTCTGTGGCAGGACCACCTCATGCATACAGGTACTGCTTTTGAAGTTTTGTTTTACAAAACTGAAATCATAAACATTTGCTCCTTAACTCTGCCTCCTGTTTCCTCTAAGGACAGCAGTAACCGCTTACAATTTCCGTGGGCCCCTGCCTGGCTGGATGCCAGGGCAAAAGCGGGCAATGCTCTGGCTTTGCCCTTGGTCCTGTGGGTGTGTTCCTGACTCTACTCTGTACGGTTCATTCCTATACCGGTCCTTCCACATCCTGTTTCCTGTGCGGAGAAGCAAGGCAGGCCTGGTTACTTCCAGTGCCCCAAGGAAAAATTACAGACCAGAGAGGGTCCCCAGGTGGCCAAGATGACCCACCCAGCAGTGCAAAAAACTGGGGTGGACACCAAGGTCCCCGAGTCCTGGTGCATGCGACTTGCTAAGAGCTCGGAGAGCTAAGCCAAGGATTCCGGGAGCAGCAAAACCAGGGAATACAGGGAGCTTCAAAGCTACAGCCCTGTCACTCCGCAAGCTAAGTAAGGACCCCGCTGACCCTCCCGTGGCTGGGGCCAGCCCTGTGCGTCTGGACTCCTTCCTGCCTGCACGTGGCCCTGTGATTGCCCAGACCCGCCTCACTGCTGCAGGTGGTAGCCAGGGAAACTACTTTCTGGTCCCACTCTTGGCACGCAGTCTCTGAGCAGGGGCCGCGGGGGTAGACATCTTTGACCTACTGGAATCCCTACAGTAAGCATCAGCTTCTCAGCACCCTTAGACAGAGTCCCCAACAGTGGTTCTTCACCCCCAAAGGTCCTTCCTCAAACAGCCACCATCACAAGCCTCACGGACCCCAAACCCACCTCCAACTCACCTCCTGCAGAGCACAGGCCATGATCCGCCCGCCCTACACTGTCCACTCCTCTCCTCAGCATCCCCTCGGCCTCAGGTGTCCACTCCAGAGGAGTCAGTGGACAAGTCACAGGGTGTGTCTTTGCTGGCACTGCACAGACGCACACGTGGTCCACACCTCTGCTAGACTGTGACAGTCAGGGATGTGGGGGCCATGCCTTCCGGCTCTTGGTGTGCCCCCAAAGCCCCAGAAACACTGTTCAGCGGCCCGCCAAGTCCTGAGGACAGTGCCACGCAGAGGCTCCTCGCTAGGCTGGGTGGCGCTTCTCCTGGGCGGGAGGCCCCTGGTGCCGCCTAACCCAGGGAGGTCTCAGAGGGTTTGCTGCCTCAGATAAGGCCTAGTACTCCTCTTCCCCGAATGGCCCAGCCCTTCACCCCCCACCAGTTCCTCTGAGAGGCAGAGAGAGTCAGGCCTTTCTAACCTTCCCCTCAAAACATCTCCCAGGCTGGCTGAGGCCCAGGATAGAGGAGCCCAAAGAGAATCAAGAGTCTCACTCCCCTATTCCAGCTTCTCAGGATGGCTGAATTATCCACAAGCCAACTAAGGAAATATGCTTGGGAAAATAAATTCCATCAGAGAGGCTCCTCAGTGACAGACTCCGCACAACATTACCAAAGCAAAAAACCAACCCTCAGGCAAACACAGGCTGCGCGGGGGAGGTTCCTGCGCCTGCTCCTGCTCCCAGCCCAGCATAGTTCTGTGCTTACTGTTTCAAGTGTTGGTTCTGTTTCAGCGGATGTGGACTGCGCCCTTGGACCAGTGATGGTGAAACTCTGAGGTGTCACTGATACAAACAGCTCACTGTTTGATGGGTGCTGTGAGGTTCTAGGAACGAGAATGTGGAGGAGTCAATGCTGGGCATGTAACCTACTCTTATTCAAACCTGCAGAGCCTGGGAGGTGGCCATTAACCTCACTTTATAAAGGAGGAGCCACAGGCTTCACAGTTAAGTAACACTGTCCCAAGCATCCAGCAACCGGGACAGCACGGGCTCAGGACCCTAAACTCAGCCCTTCCTTTTTCCTCAGACTCCTCTGGCCAGGAGGACAAAGGCCCTGAGGTCAGGCCCAAGGTCCTCCTGGTGGCACCCATTAATAAAGAGATCCAAGCTGGCCAAAGTGGCTAAGCCCTAGTGGAGGAAGAAAACAAAGCTGTCACACTGAGCCAGCTAAAAACGCCGGGGCTCCTGAGCCCTCCAGGGAAGACAGCAGCCTGGAATGTGGTGGGGCAGGAACAACAGGCTCCAATTTCAGGATAGCTTGGGAGGGGGCCAGTCTGGGCCCTAATTCCCAGTGTCCCAGGATTGGCCCACAAAGGGAGGAGGGCATCTGAAGCTCAGACAGGTTCACCTTCTCTGCGGAAAGGGAAAACAGCCCCTCACTCTGGGGTTGCAGATACTGCAGTGGTGGGAAAGAATCAGGCCAGAAAACAAGAGCCTGCAGGCCTTGGCCAGCTGTGCCACCAGCCCCCCAGGACTGTGGGCAAGTCATTTCTGTCACCACGCATTTCCATTGGCAACACAGCAAAAAGGCTTCTGCCCTCTCACCGTCACGTACAAGGCATCACCCAAAAACACGGTGAATGTTTACATTTTTTAAAAAGTATGATAGCAAAAGACATGTTGCCATCAATGCCTTTCAAAATATTCCTCTCACCCTAGTCACATTTACTGTGCTGTTCTTACCACTCTTAGCATCATAGTTTTATTTTTTTTTTGTACTGGGAATCACACTCAGGACCTTGCGCTTGCCAAGCAGGCACTTATCTCCCTGAGCTATATCCCCGGCATCTTGCCACGTTTTCAAGCAGTCAGAAGTCTTCTTTCTTTGTATCTTTAAGCTGTGCTGTTATGGCTACCTTGATGTCCTGAATCGATTCAAAACGTTCACCTCTCATGGTCATTTGGACTATGGGAAAGAGCCGGAAGTCACAGGGTCCCCGATCCAGTGAGCAAAGGCAGACGGGGACACACTGTGGTGTTTTTACAAGCCTGCCTTTCTCTTGGATGGTGCTCAGCACACCATTGACCCGATTTTTGATCACACTTCACAAAGATAACTCACAAAGAGCGGATTTCCGGAACTGCTTTAGAAAGTGGCAAGAACTATGGCACGTGCTGTTCAAAATAAGGAGTGGCATTTTAGGAAGGATTAACGGCAATGTCTTTTACTGTGATCTTTTAAAATTTAAACACACTGTATTTTCTGATCAGCCTATATAAGGCAAGGACACGAGCTCTCCAGCATTTTGGATTCCTAAGAACACAGACATTTCCAACGCCCAGGGTGGTATTTTGTCTATCTGGCCAGGAAACATGGACCTGCAGATGGCTCATGAGCTCTCTCTCAGTTAGAGACAGAGGCAGGACAATGCCCAGAACCCCTGCCCAGGCTTGAGACTCTGGTGCCTAAAAGTGTGCTCTGGGTGAGTTACAGTAATAACACTTATCTGCCCAGATAAATGGGCAGATACTAAAACAGAAGTCATTTACCCCATCTGACAGACAAGGAGATGGAGCCCCAGACACAACACTGCTCAGGTTCAACAGGTCCTAGACATCATGGACTCTGGCCTACTCTTGCCATAGGGAAATCAAGTCCCAAAGACCACAGGAACCCAGAGCTTTAAACATAGAGTGCTAGGCCTGGAATGTAGCTCAGTGGCAAAGCTCTTGCCTAAGACAGTGAGGTTCTAGGTTCCATCCCCAGACTCTAGTTAGATAGACAGATATAATAAAATTTCAAAATGCAGGGTGCCTCTGTCTACGACTGTGACCATCAGATTCACTCTTCCACAGAGAGCTGTCCAACAGGATACTCAATGAAATTCACTTTAATAATATATTTTACTTAACCCAATATATCTAGAATACTATTTGAATATGTAACTGATGGTTAAAAATGAGTAATGAGCTATTTTATATTCCTCTGGTCACGTTAAGCTGTGTGTTTTTTGTTTGTTTGTTTTGTCTTTTGGAGACAGGGTCTTGCTATGCAATTCAGGCTGGCCTTGAATTCACTTTGTAGCCCAGGCTGGTCTTGAATTCACAATGATCCTCCAGCCTCAGCCTCCCAAGTGCTGGGAATACAGGCGTGCACCACCATGGCCGACCACATTAAGTTTTTGAAAACCTGTATGACTGTTAAACTCAATAGCACATATCATAGCAGACTTGGTACTTTTCCTTATTTTTGGTACTGGGGATTGAATCCAGGATCTTTGTGCACTGAGCTGCATCCCCAGTCCTTTTTTATTCTGAAACTAGGTCTCACTAAATTGCCCAGGTTAGGCTTGAACTTGTGAGTTTCCTGCCTCACCTTCAAAGAGTGCTGGGATTATAGGCACATGCCACCAAACCCAGCTAGATTTGGTACACTTCAAGTGCTTGACAGCCACACAGGCCTGGTGGCTACTGCACTGGACAACAGGACTCTGGCATTTCACACACACCTTCACTCTGGGAGCCTTGGGAGATGGTTCTTACTTGGTGGCCACTACAGTACTGAACATGGAACACAGGGAAAGGAACATTTTTCCAACCCATCTTAGGCTCATGACTGAGGCCCCTATAACAAAAGACCGACTAAAGAAAAGCAGAGCTGGGTTTGGCAGTGCACACCTGTAGTCCCAGCACTCAGGAGGCTGAGGCATGAGGATTGCCGTGAGTTTGAGGCCAGCCCAGGCTATAAAGTTAATTCAAGGCCACCTTGAACTACATAGTAAAACCCTGGCTCAAAAAAAGAAAAGAAAGCAGGCAAGGCAAAGCATGTCTTCCATGACATGGGAGCCTTCATAAAGAAACAAAGGCCAACCCAACAGATAATCCTGGGTGTTTCTATGCCAGCTTTGACGATGAGCGGCCAGTCATGGAGACATACAACTGGACAAAGAGAGTACAATCCAGTCTCCTGAAGGTGTCTGTCTTAAAACTTGTTTCAGGGGAAGAGGTCAGAAAATCCCTTCCTAAGTCTTAGGACCTGCTTTGGGGGAAGTCATAGCGACTTTCCTGTTTCCGCTGTTTTCTCAAAGGTCAAAGAAATCTTTTGGAATAGGACACCCTGAACACTGCAAAAGTGAAGTGGTGCTTTTACCTCTGTGGTGCCCTGAGTACCAACTCTATTCACCCTACCCACCAGACCGCATCCTGGAAGACATCAGGATCCAAGAGAGAAATGGGGTGGATGATTCTGGCAGAGGCAGGCTCGATGTGTCAGTCGATGAAACCCACAGCTGTTTACAGCATGGCAGGCAGAGGTCATCATAAGGGTATTTCGGGATCTTCTTTCAGGGTCAGCTTGCCTTGCCTAGGGGCCCTCTGCTAAATGCAAGCAAGGATGAGAAAAGGGACAAAGAAAGAAGGCAAAAGAAAAAACCTGAAAAACAGAATAAATCTCAAATATCTCATTGTACGTGACTATTAACCAACTGACTGCCTCAAACTCACGGCAATCCTATTGCCTCAGCCTCCAGAGTGCTGGGACTACAGGTGTGCAACCACCAAACCCAGCTCCGTGCTTTTCTTTAATCAGTCTTTTGTTATAGGGGCCTCAGTCATGAGCCTAAGATAAATTGGGAAAATGTTCCTTTCCCTGTGTTCCATGTCCAGCACTGTAGTGGCCACCAAGTAAGAACCATCACCCAAGGCTCCCAGAGTGAAGATGTGTGTGAAATGCCATGACTATTGACCAATTTCCTTCCCAAGTGGAAGGGGTCAGCACTGAGCCGTGGGGGTGAGGCATGGGCAAACACAAGCCAGGGAGCCGGTGTGGAGGAGGAGCAGAAGATGGGGGTCACGGGACCGGGATGACCCTCGGCCAGCTCTGCCCCCCCGCATTCAGCCTCTTCCCGCTTGGATCTGTCTCCCTGGACTGTACCATGTGAGAGCTGGTTAGAATACAGTGGAGAACATGGTTTCTGAGTCAGGGTCCGGGCAGTGGCACTGCTGCTCCTATTACTCACGCACTGTGTGGCACTCCAAAGGCACTTCACACTTGGGGACCTCAGTCTCCTCACTGCGAAATGGAAAAGATGACTTCATCAAGTGGGTTCAGGGCAGAGGCTCTTGCAGGAACTGCACGCCTACACATATGCCCAAAAAAATGATCACACATGTCCACCCAAAAATCACACACACACACAGTCCAAAACCGCATTATTCACAGCAGCACAAAACTGGAAACAATCCAACTATCAATCAGCAACAGCATACAACAGGTGACTGAAATCCAGATAACATGGATGAACCTTGGAGGCATCATGCTAAGGGAAAGCAGTCAGATACAAAAAGGCCACATTTTGTATGATTCCATTTACACAAAGTGTCCAGAAGACGCAAATCTGTAAAACAGAGTAGATCAGTGTTGCCAGGACGAAGGGGAGGGCAGAAGGAAACGGACAGGGTTTCTTTAGGGGGTAACAGAAAACATTCTTGGGAGTAGATGGTGGTTATCTTGTGACTGTCTCAGAAACTCAGGGCCAGGGATATAGCACAGTGCCTGCCTGGCAAGCACGAAGTAATAAGTTCAATTCTTGGTACCACCAAAAGGAAAAAAAAAAAAAAGAAAGAAACTGAATCTGCATACTTTAACATGGGGCATTTTGTGTTACGTAAGTTACAGCCCAATTAAAAATAAAGCAGGACCCAGGCTATCAGGCTTGATGGATCTGAACAATGGCTGTATGGACCCCTGGTTGCTCTGAGCCCAAAAGTAGAGATCACTGTCTTACCCACCTACAGGATCAAACAAGTTAAAGCTTAGTGAGCCTTTAGGAGGGCACCTGACAGTCAATGTGACAGCTGTTAAAGGTTGGCTCCCTGAGTTATTCCTACTAGTGAACAAGAGTCATGGTAAGATAAAGCCAGCCAGCTGGGATGAGTGAATGCCCCTGCCCTGTGAGAGTTCCTCCAGGTTGCAGCAACTCTGCGTGGACCCAGGGTGAGCCGACACTGACATGTTCTGCCTGCACAGGGACAGCTCAGCTTCTGTTCACAAAAGGCAGGGCTGTGGACCTCATGGCTCAGTTTCACAGCCACAGGGCACAGCCACCCTCTCCTTTTACAGAATACAGTCTTAGAAAGGCTACTGGCTTTGAGTTTTCTCTAAACAGGGCTGGGAACATTTAGGGAACACATAAGCCCGCCCTGCCCAGGTTGATCCACCCAGGAAGAGACAAGAGTGCAGAAGCAAACATGCAAGTTTGAATCCCAGCAAAGTAACAGAGTTACCCTAGCACCCAAGGGCCAGAGAGAGCTGGCCCAAGCCTTCCTTCCTCCACAGCCATCCCCTGGTGCTGTGGGCTATGCCCACAGGTACAGCTGAGGCAGTCAACAGGACATAGGCTCACAGTGAGGTCTGTCTACTTCACTCACTGAGACTCTCCAACAAGGGCCGTTTGATAAGGTAAATTAGGAAATGGGCTAATTTTAAACTAAGCTCCAATGCTGTGATGTGAAAGGAAATGGCCGAGGGAGGAAACAGACTCTAAAGCAGATCTATTACAAATGTGAAAGTCCAACCACATCAAAGGCTGATGAACCATGGCAGCCTGCACACACCTCACGGTGACATGGCATGGCCACCAAGGATGGCAGTTTGGCAAAATGCTGTCACTGTCAGGGTACACACAAAATTCCACCTAGTAATTCTAGCTGGAGTAGAGATCCACTCTAGCTCAGAGCTGAGTGGATCTCACTCATGTGCTAAAGAGCAATTTGAGAGAAAGTTCACAGAGGTACCACTGATTACTTAAAAAAATCAGAAACCCAAATGCCCATCAAAAGAATAGATAAAATAACTATGTTCTGTGCATGCAATGCAAAAGCATTTAGCAGTTTAAATTAGTAAGAGTTACATGAATTGATATTTTTTAAATACCCAAAGTAAGCTGCTGAGCTAAAAAAAAAAAGCTGGCCAAAGGCATATTGTGTAACATCAATTAGAAAAATTCTAAATCAGCAAAGCAATATCATATATGCACTGCTAGAGTATATTATTATGCCATATGGCAACCGTTAAATCACATAAAATAAAACTATACAATAAAAACATAAATCATACATGGAAATAATTAAACACCAAATTCAGCGTAGAGATTCTCCAGAGGGAGAACAGAACAGGATTAGAGGTAAGGCATGGGTTTCCCTGTCTGTACCTGTAACTGTGTCTAACCTCTCAAGGTGATATATATATATATGTCTGTTCATTATCTTTATGTGGCTCAAATAGTTCATAATTTAAAAATCACGGTTTTTGATTTGTGGGTAGAGCATTAAAACACTATACAGGTTCCAAGGTAAACCATTAAAATCCAGAAAGATGAGCTTTTATCCTTTAGGAGAAGGGCCCTGGGGATCCCACTCCTGACTTTCTTGGCATCTTGGGAAAAGTGCTTATCTCTTCTGAATGGGCCTCCAGTCTCTGCTTCTAAATGGAGAACACAATCTCTTCCCTCTGCCCTGTTTGCAGCACACAGACAGGCTAGGCCCAGGGGAGGAGCAGTCCCAGGGGGCCCAGGAATAACACTTCCTGTCCTGACAACCTGGTTCTTGAGAGATAGTGAAAGCACATACATAGTAGTACATTTGTGATTCAAACATTTATAATTATAATGCAAGCACATTATATATATGGAGAGAGACTACCAAAAAAATATATACACACTTCAGCAGTTCATCATAATAAATGTCTGCAAGCTAATGGCCACCATTTCAAGTACTTGTAACTGTAGAAGCCAAAGGTAATTTGTATTGATCTCATGATGTCTCAATAAATTTAGTATTAAAATATTTATATAAGTTTTTTTCCTGATATATACTTTTTTGGTAGAATATATTGCATCTGTGAGATATATATATATGTATACATATATATATATATATTCCAATATGACATATATAAATTATTTTGTGATAGTCACAGCTAAGCATTAAAGAGAAAAAACAAAACTACACTTTGGTTACTATCAGAATGATACTTTCAGAAATAAAAACCTACCTATCAGTAAAACTTTTACCTGTTTTGAAGATGAGATTCAATGAAGACAACCCAGTGTACATTAAGTGGCTTCCTAAGATCCCATGTTGTGTTATTGTTAGCCCAGAAGGAGATGGGTACTCAGCCTGCCTCTCCAACCAGATGAACTTCCACTCTGCCCAGATCAGCATATCTGGAGCCTGGATGTAAGCAGTTCCTAAACTGGTGACTTTCCACCCACGGTCTGACCACCTGCCCACTCCGTGCTCATACCAGTCTATGTCCTTAGACATCAAATAAAACCTGATGCTCTGTGAGAACAGGGACCACCTCCGTCTCCTTTATACTTATCTTTCTAGCCTAGCACAGTACTCTGAACATAAGATGACCCAAAACATTTTTTAAAGCTATGATTGAGTTGCTGCAATCAGATTTGATTGTAAGGGGTCTCAAATCAATGAGGAGGTGCCAACAGTCTGATGACCAAAGAGGTGTACGGCTGCCTCAGTGTGTCCAAAACCTCCCCTGGGGCCTCCTCAGACATGCTCAGAGGCGGCTCCAGGGACTAGGCTCCAGGGACTAAGTCTATCAGGATTCCTGAACGCAGAAGTATGCACGCACACACACCAGTCCCAGTCACGCTCTATCAGGCTTTGGGGGGAACACTGCCCAGGCTTCCCCCGAAGAACAGCAGGAATGTGGGAGTGCACACGGCACAGTCAGATGTGGGGGCACCTGGAAGCAACCACTTGTGCAGCTTATTCCCACACGACCTCCGCCCAGCTGAAGTGAGGGGTCCTCCTGCCAGGACATCCTAGGAACAGCCAAGTGGAGAGCACCAGGTTGTGAAATGAGCATTCATGCAGGGAGGGGTCCATTGGCTGTCTGTACATGACACATTTTTCCTAACTACATAACTCTCACTCCCAAGCAATAAGGAACAGATGTTTTTATGCTTGCTTTGGCACCTGGAACACCCAGGTTCTGAGGAAGTGACCCAAGGTCACCCTTTAATTGCTAAGCATATTCTACCCCTTTGTCCCAGCCCAACCACTCAAGGATTCCTGGGTTTGGACAAATCACATCTGTTTATTCACCTCCTAATGGGAGTTACTTAGGGTTATGGTGGTCCTGCTTAGAGAAAATCCACTGGTGTTTGCTCATCATTCTGACAAGCCTAGAGGCAAGGAAGTCTGGTTTTTCTGGAGGCTGAGTTCTGACCTTCCTTTTTTTTTTGTACCAGGAATTGAACTCAGGACCTTATGCTTGCCAGACAGGCGCTTATGGCACTGAGCTATAACCCTGGCCCCAAGTTCTGACCTTCCTGGGTCCACTTTCCTTTTCTAAACTGCACACTGTGCAATCCTTGACTCTCCTCCAGTCCAGGTCCCTAATGGCTACGCTGAGTGTAGGAAGCTGGTGGGATGAGGTATCTTAAAAGTCACTTAGAGGTCAAAGGACTCAGCCTTTAGCTGCAGAAGTAGCAGATGTCTTGTATTCTTGATGAATGGAATCATTTACAAGACATACATGGCTTGGCCAGGCAAGGAGGTGCACGCTTGTAATCCCAGCACTCGGGAGGCTGAGGCAGAAGGATCGTTGCTATCAACAAGCCTGGGATACGAAGTAAGCTGAAGGCCAACCTTAACTGCATAGCGAGACCCTGTCTCAAAAAACAAACAAATAAAAAGACAAAAACAAAAACAAAAAGACATACATGCCTCCTTTCCTCCTAAAAGAATTAGAAGAGTGAAAAGAAAACATGTGTTTTATGCTTCATTCAGCCTAATGCTAGAAGACCCTTTTAACAGCACCCATTAATGAATACTATACACATAACAGTCTGGAAAATGGGACTCTGAGCAGAAAAGTCAGATCCTTGAAATGTTTGAGCACAGCACATATTTTGTGGGCTGAATTACTGATGTGCCTTACAGGCAATGAGAACAGAAATGATATTTTTTTCATGATTACTTTTGTTTGTGAGCAACCCTGGAAACCCTCCCCAGTACAATCCCACCTTCCCTCTTCCAACCTCCCTGCAAGAAGATGGGTGCAGGTTCCAAAAGGGGGCACCAGTTCTGTCTCTGGAGCCCGGGAGGCTACCTAGGGCTGGAGGGCTGAATCATCATGGCTGCCTACACTGGTACAATCCTCACTTGGTCCCCTTCGAGTGGCATGCAGGGCCCAGCCCCACATAAGAACAGGGTTTAGAGTCCAGCATGCCCAGTCAGGCTTTCCCACAGTGAGTGGAGCCTGGGAGGGGAAGCTCTCTCGGAAGACCCACGCCCCAGGACGGCGGGTACAGTCCCCAACCTCTGCCTGCTCGGCAGTGGACACCAACTAGGTCACCAGAGCAGGCACTCACTAGGTCCTTATCCTCAGGAGGCCCAGGACACTTTCCAGAGACAACACCCACATAACAGTGCCCTAGGTGGAGGGGATGTCCTAGCAGGAATTCACACAATCCCCCACAGAAAGCTGTGTAAGAAGTCCCCTGTGACATAGAAGCAAGGCGTCTTGTTTCTCAGAATCTTCCCGACAAACTACATTATCTGGTGGAAGTTCTGACCTCAGGACCCTCTTCCACCAAGGTTCTGGGACTAAAAGAAGGAAGGAATATCCAGGTCACCATCTCAGAGTCACAAGAGATTTAGTTAAGGATCACATATCAACAGAGGCCTGGCAGGTAGAAATGTGCACAGACAGATGTCAGCCACTCTCCCTATAGCTGGGTGTGGCACTACACTAGACATGGCATGTCTGGTGTCTCACTCAGTTTTAGTCCAAACCTTAGCCCAGCTCAGCCACTGGAGGCCACCACTGTAGCCACCCAGGTGGTGGTGGGCATGGAGGCTGGAGGATTAATTTATGAAGTCATTCAGGGCCCCACTCTGGTGAGCTGCTGTCCTGAGCTACATGGGACACATGCAAGAAGTGGACGGGGGCAACAGACAGGCACAACATCACTGGGGAAAACCTGGGAAACACAAGGGTCAGCATGCACAGCTCCCTGCCGGAGGTCAGAGGCTAAGGGATCCCCGGGGAGCAACTGAGAGACCCACTTTGACAATCTCAGGCTCATGGCAGATTCCCAGGCCCATCTTCTAACTACCCGCTTTTGGTCCCCAACCAGCACAGGACCGAGGTGCAGAGCAGTGTCCCCAGACATCTTGCAGCAGCACCTGCCCCTCCGCTGACTTCCAGGAGGAGTCCCTTCAAGTTCCTGGGTGGAAGGAGGTGACAGCCCCGCCCTGGCTCTACCTCCAACTGGCTGGGTGACCTTGATGAGGTCATTGCCCTCAGTAGACTGCTTTCCTATATCGAGCAGATGAGGGATCTTAGGTGGACAAGACCATCCTGTCGTTTGCAGAGCACGAGAGGAAGGCCTGTCACTTCTGCCTCCTACCTGTAGGTAGCACTGCCTGTCAGAACTTCAAAGTCAGGTTGACTTTGTCAGTCAGGCCCAGCTAACCCCACAATAATGTCCACCACACCGAGGTAGTTGGGTGATGAGCCTGTGCCAGAGCCTTCACTGATAAAAATGGGCATCCTTCCTTACAATTTAGGCTGTTTCTAAAAAATATAATAGTAAAGCAGGCAGAGAGGAGCAGATACACCTTGAGACTCACCAGCTGACAACATCTGACTCTAGACAGACCTCAAGGGAGGCTGGCACCCCTCAGAGTGCCACAAGCACACCTGCGAAGGCCTCCATCTGACTCAAATGACTAGAGTCTCTTACTCAAGCCCCTGGGCTGCCTGGAAATTACAGTTTAAGAGGAATAAAAGATTCCATTCAGACGTGCCGTTCCAGACCTGAGGCCTATGAGCAAAGTTTCCGGTGGCCACCGCGCCCTCCTCATTCCGGAAAGCCAGGCGGATCTCCCGATCCTCAGATTAATGTGCAGCTACAACAGCTGGGCTAGGCTGGGTGACATTCTCCGAAGCACCCAGCGTCCTCCACTGAGAACCCCAAATATGGGATGCCTGGCCTCCAGCCAGCACCTCCGCCAGCGGCCCGTACACCTCCCCGGCTCATCTCCACGGTGATCACACCTCCCTCCGCCCACGCCGCGTGGATCCTTCCAAACAGGGCGTGTGGACCCGCCCGCGGGTCCCCACCCAGTCCCGCCTGTGGGCCCATCTGACATCCGCGGCCCATTTCAAGGACACTGCAACAAGCAGCCCAGGCCGAGGGTCTTCAGCCCGCTTCCTGGACACACACCGACGCCCACAAGGCCAGGAAGAATGCCGGGGCGAAGCCTGGCCCCGCGCCCCGCAGTCCCACCAGATCGGATGCAGCCAGGGGAGGAGGGTGCGGGAGGATGGAAGCGTCTGCGTGCAGATGCCAGGACATACGGCGGCGCGCGGGCGCGGCTCACCTTTTTGACTTGGTCATCCTTCAGCTCGGTGAAGTAATAGGCCAGGAGCTGCGCGGCGATCATGCTGGCGGTCGGGGGCGCGGGGCGGCGGGCGTACGGCCGGTCGTTCCTCCGCTGCCGGGGTGAGCTGTGGTCCTGCGGCGGCTGCTCGGCGACTCCGCCTCCTCCCCCGCGGCTCCTCCCCCTCGCGCGCCCCCGGCCCCCGCGCTCAGGGCCCCGCGCGCGTGATCGCCACCAGCGGGCCCACCTCCTCCGCGCCCATTGGCTGCCGCGCGTCTCTGCAGCGCGGGCGGGGCGCGGGGCGGGAGGGGAGGTGCGGCGGCCGCTCCCCCCCGCGCCGGAAAGGAGGCTTGTGACGCCGCGGAGTCCCCCGTCTGGCTGCACCCTGCACGTCCCCCACGTAGGGAGCGGGCGCGGGGCCGGGGGTGTGCTCCCGAGCGCAGCGACACGCGTGGCGGCGCGCCGGCCCAGGCGAGCGGGCGGGGCGCAGCCGGCGAGACGAGGGGGCGCGCGGGGCGCGTGGGGCGTGGGTGCGGGAGCCGGCGGCTGAAGGGCAGTCCCCCCTTCCCGGAAACCAGAGGCGCCGGCAGGGGGCTTGCAGAAGTGGGCGTGGGAAGCGAGCGGAAGCGACAGCCACGAGGCCTCAGGGTCCCACACCGGGTCCCGGTCCCTGCCAGGCTCGCAGGCTCAGGCCCAGAGCGCGGCGCCCATTTGGGTCCTTAGCGGCAGCGCATCACCGTACCCCATTCTTGAACTCGCCCTGCCCACATCTCAGGCGGCTGGGTTGTGTGACAAACCCGGAGCTCCCGCCCCAGAGTCACCGGGTCCTGGAGGACGCACGCCGCTGGGCGGGGCCTGGGCTACAGGCCCGGGCTGTCCCCATCCTCTGGGCCTGGTGCTTTAGGTACCGGATCCCGGTGATTACAGTTCAGGTACGGACTTTCACTTCCCCAGAGGAGGTTGGATGGATAGAGATACGGAGTGCAGAAACAGATGATTATGATGCCACGAAGCCAGCAGCCTTAGAATTCCTGGATGGGTTGCTTTCGTGTGCCCGAGGCCACCAGGAGCTTCACTGGCTTACAAGACGACGTCCAATGAGCTCAAGCATACAGAAGCCGCCGTTGTCCTGAGTCACGGGGAAAGCTGAGACTGCCTCAACCTTGCCAGACCTTGCGGAGCCAGCTGTAGATCCAAGATGGAGGGACAGGGGGCCCCTTAGGCAGGAAAGAGGTAAGACGAAGGCTTCACTGAGCTTCATTATTAAGTTAATAGAAAATCCTTCTAAGGCCGCTTCTGATCTGCAGCTAGCCGGCAGCGATTAGCAAAACAAAGACGAAGAAGCCAGGCCTGGGAAGTTCCCAGATAGTGAGATTAATGTAAGAATTGTAAACTTCCTTTACTTCATCCTTAAACCTAAATTACTTTTCCTTAGGGCCCCCACCTATAATCTTAGCCTCCACCAAAGGAAGAGAAGGAAGAACGTTAGGATGGAGGACAAGCCAGGGAGCCAATCAGATTTCAGGAGCCTCGGTAGGATGAGGATCTCAGAGAAGGAAGCTGCACAGCAGGGTGTGGTGGCACACAGGTATAATCCCAGCCCTCGGGACGCTGGGGCAGGAGGATTGATGGGAATTAAGGCCAGTCAACTACATAGCAAGACCCTGTCTCTAAAAGCCAAAAAAAAAAAGGAGCTGCTGACAAATTCAAGAGTATTTCCCTTTTCAGTACTCCCTACTTGTCCAGGATACTGTCTTGTCTCTCTTCCCCGTTTCCTCCACCTTCAAGTAAATCGTCTTATTTTAAATCCTGCTTCTTTAGTTCTTTACTGATGCTGGGGACTGAGATCACCAGGAGGTGCATGTTCCAGCAGAGCAGTGGCTTGATGTGCACCCCCGGGTGTTATGGCATGGGGTGGTGTACATCCCTACCCAGACATTACACAAGACGTAATTGGGTCTGTGTGTCTCTAACCTGGTGAGCACCTCTGGGGCTTGTGCTCCCTCCTGTATGCAGCACTACCCAAATAGGCCATGATGCTGGCACCAAGCCTGCACCCTGTGATGTCCTGAGATGCCTAGAGTGCAACCCTGACCTGTATCCCAACCCTAGATTCTGGGAGTGACCCGCCCAGGCCTAGCAAAGGCACGTGGAGGGCAGCCCTCAGAAACCCCAGCTATCAGCTGCTGAAGAGAGGACCTCACCAGGGCCAGAGGTCAGAGCATCTGTCAGAGCACATCCCCAGAGCCTCCCTTCCGACCTGTGCGGAGAGGTACCCTGAGTCACTTCTGCTTCCTATCTGTAAGATGGGGATTCCAGTGCCCATCCTCACCCTGGCTTGTTGTGAAAGTCCACAAATAAAATACTTCCATCTCATACACTTAATAAATAAGTGCTAAGACAGAATGGGCTAGAAAGCTGATCGGTTAAAGCTTCAAGGCTTCCCTACAGTGCCCCTTTCCAGGCCGTGGCCAAGCTGTTTTATATGTGGATTCCTTCCCAGAGAGCCACCCTCATGCCCAAGTTATTTAAGCCTTAAGCCCCACAAAATCTATTTCTGCCCCCAGATAAACCAGGAACAGAGGGCTTTTTCTAGCACGTGTCAAATACTCTGCGCAACAGAGTGAATCAGATAAAGCAAACAGGGTGAATGAGAACAAGATGGTTCTGCGCTGCTGTTTGGTGTGAGTCCTGCCAGCTGGTGAGGCTGGGAACGCTGAGGAGGGAGGATGCTGCCTTGCTCATTGGCCCTTGTCCACAACTGGCCCAGGGTTGGCACCCTGGCCATCAGATGTGCCAAGGGCCAAGATCAGGCTGCCCCCACCTGGCCCCCAACTAGCACCATCACCCTTGGCCCCTACAACTCTCATCTGAGCCAGAGTCAGGAAGAAGCTGACCCGGCCAAGGGCCAGGCTGCCCTGAGGTGGTGTGCGCACAGGCGGGAAGATGCTTCTGCTTCCTGTTCCCCCACCTCTGAGGGAGAAACCAATTCTCAAGGTGACACATTCCTCCCCCCCCATGCAGCCCAGCCCTGAGGCTTCAAAGTAAGGCTGAACACTCGGAACATCTCTAGGCTTGACCCAGTGCCGCCGCCTCCTGGCCCCCAGTCGTCCTCTGGCAGGTCCAGAAATATCACAAGAGCCTTCTAGCTGTCCTCTTCGGTTCCTGGCTTGCAGCCACCCAAGTCATTCTGAGCTCCAAGCAACATTAATTCTACTAAAAAGCATGCTAATCACACTGTGCCACTGCCCACAAGCCTTCCTGGCCTTCTCCCTCCTAATGGAGCCAATTTAAACATCTCAGCCTGGTTGCTGAGGCCTTCTGTAGTCTGACTCGACTCCCCCATTTACACCGTCCATCACCCTCCCCAGCAAGGCCACTTCCCCTGCTGGCCCTGCTTTCTCTGCACATTTCCCGTGAGCCCAGCCCACCCTCACTCTCCACCCAGCCTCCCCCGACTACAGCCACTCACCACCACCTCCCGGGTCTCCGGACCTCCACATGTCACACCCGCACTCTGCTCACAGTCCATCTAGGTCGAGACCAAGGCTCCTCTCTACAAATGAAGAGCCTGAGACGCAGCTGGTGGGCCATCTTGGCCAGCGTCAGGTTGTGGTAGAGCTGGGAGCCAGGGCTCACGTGGAGTTCCGGTGCCCAGCCAGTGCTGTGTCCAGCCTGCCCTGCCACCTCAGGCAGCCTGGGCCCTGGATAAGTAACACTGAGTCATGACCGCCTGCCTGATAAAGGTGACTGTTTTCTGGGGGAATGGCCTTATCTGCCTGGATCATACCGTTCCTGAGCCCAGGGCATATGCAGGGCCACGCCCCCTGTCAATCCAGCCAGTGCTCGCCCTATGTGTCTATTATTCTGTCTTTTTTGCTGATACATAACTCTTAACCCCCCACTTAGCTATCCCTGCCCTGATGAGATCTCAACCCAAGACGAGTCTTTCATGTCCATCACCCTCCCCCACTCAAGTCCCTATGCTCTGGCTCCCTTTGTACAATGTGGGGGAAAGACCAGGTATCTGGTGCTAGCTGCAACCCCTGCCCACCAGACAGTGTAGGCTGCATTTGAAGAACGTCTCTGTCAATCGCCCCTGACCCGTGGCACTAGGCTATTACTCCAGGGATGATTTCTGACAGACGGAAGCCGTGCCCCTGGACCTGGTCACACGCTGCAACAGCAATTGTATTTGCACGGCATTGAGGGTTGACAGAGCAGTTTCTCATTTCTCACCTCATTTCTCCTGATAAGAGCTTGCTGAGGTTAGAAGGGCAAATATCATTATCCACTCTAAATCAGTCGGTGAGGCATGGAGGTTATAAGACATCTAAAAGGAGTGACAGGGCCTGTGTGGGCTGGAATCCTAGCCCTGTGGGGACTGCCATGCACTGCACATCCCAGAAGTCCTGACCTAACCTGTGAGTTGGGCGGTAGGTTTCAACCTGGCTTCACAAGAGTCAGCTGGAGAGCTTTCTTGAATGAAGGCCAAGACCGAGGCCAGAGACAACAACCAAAGTGATCTGGGTACAGTCCAAGCATCACTTCTTCAAATTCCCAGGTAAGACTCAGGTGCTGCCAGGAATGAGAACCACTGATTTAGACCCTAACCTTCCATGGGAACATCTGGAAGAAACTTCTAAAATGCATTGGTCTGTATGCTGTTAGCATCCTCTCTTGGAAAGCCACACTTTCCTTCAGAGCTTCAGTGGCTCTGCAAATCCAACGAATAATGGGGTGAAAGTCCACTGTGACTTTGGCAGCAGAGCTCTGCAGATGATTCTGCTCGCCGCATGAGAAGGCTGGTGAGCAGGCACTGGCCACCCAGCCCCTAGAGTGGCCAGAGTTGTGAAATCACAGCCTGTTTCCTGCCCTCTTTTCATCTGGCTGAAGTTCTGCCCTCCAACTTTGCAACAGGCAATATAAACTGGCAACCATCAAGCCAACACCAGGCCTAGAGTATCTTTTTCTGGCCCATCTGATATTTGTCGGTAAACACTTAAAAACTGGGAAATTTCACTTTTTAAACCCCAGATTTCTGGCATCAACATTCAAGCCACACCAGGCCCTCAGAGCAGATCTCAGGACACCATTCAGCTGGAGCTGAGTGCACACTGCCCCCTTCAGACAGGGCAGGGGCCTCCAGACAGCCCGGGCACACCCAACCCACCCACTTTGCAGTTACATTGCTGACCCACCTCTACAAAGCACTTTACTACGTGTGTGTGTGTGTGTGTGTGTGTGTGTGTGTGTGTGCGCGCACGCAAGCGTGGGGGCGCGCTCAGGAATCTATCTCAGGATCTTGCACTGGCCTGGCAGGTGCTGTGTTGCTGAGCTAGATCCCCAGCCCCAGCATTTTACTCTTCAGCTCCTAACCATTGCAATTTATAGCCAATAGGCCTGAATGTTAGTACCAATGCTAGGAGAAAGCAAGAGAGGTGAGTAGAGTGCATGATTTAAATTTTTCACCTGCATTTGTCCCGTGGGCCCCTCTCTGGCTTCCTCCAAGTACCAGCCCTTTGAGGTGCCAGGCCTTGGTGATAGAGAGCTGCCGGGCATGCAGAAGGCCCTGGCTTGGACCCACAGCACTGCACACCTACCTTGTGCTCCGCCCTCACCTGCTCACCATGGCTCGGAGAGGGGCTGAGCCCAGAGACACTCTGCTCAGCCTCTGTCCCAAGGAGGCTTCTGCTCCACTAGGGGATAGTAGGACCTCAGCAGGCCCGAGGGAGCCCAGTCCCACCCTGTCCTTTGCTGGGCAGTTCAGCCTCGTTCCACTGCCTCTCACCCTCACAACCCTTCCAGGAATGGAGGGCTGTAGCCTGGAGGAGGAAGGGTTCACAGGAGTGCTGAGGCCTTGCTGGCTTCAGACCTCTTTATCTCAGGCCCAGGCTTTCCGGGAAAGAAGCCCTTATCTTATTGAGTCAGGGCAATCTCACATCACCCTGCTGGGTACCCTGGGTTTCCTGGGATAGCTATTCCTGGTGCCCATATCGCTGCCCAAACAGGTTCCTTCTAATGTCACCCATCCCTTCCTTAGAACTGGCACCAGCATATACTGGAAGTGTAGACACACACAGTCCGTACCCACACCTGGCTCTCTAACCAGCAAATGAGAGTTAGGTACTGATTGTATATTTCATTAAGAAAGAGTCTTTAGAAGTTGTAATTTCCATCTTCCATCCTAAACTTTCCCAGATGAAAAGATGCTTTTGCCCAGAGAAGTAAAGTCATGTTTTTAAAATAAATAATTAGCTTTATGATAATAATAGCTGGTGCTCAGGTAGAACTTATTATATGCCAGGTATTGTTCTCAATTTTCTGTTTGGGCTGAGATTGTAGCTCAGAGGTAGGATTGTGCTCAGCACCTGCAAGGTTGTAGGTTTAATCCCTAGCACCAAGAAAATAAAATAAAAAACTGAGTCACAGGGAAGTTAAGTGACTTCCCCAAGGTCACATGGCTGCTGGGTAGATCCGGGACCAGAGCCAAAGTGGTCTGGCTGCGGGCCATCCTACTGTTCTACAGAGGTGAAATATTTATTGCCATGTGTTGTTTTTATTTCTCTTTATTTCACTCAGGTCCTGTGAAACCTCACTTGGAGATGGAGTCCTGGTTCATCTAGATTGGCGAAACTTGGTTAGTGGACCTTGGCTCTCTGCAGTCCTCTGAGAGAGGTCAGAAACCAAGCAGGGAGGCAGATGCCCAGACCAGGGGCTGCTGGAGGAGAGCCTCGCAAGCTGTTGTCCCTCCCAGTGTCCCTACTGATTCACAGGGTGGCTGGGTCTGCCTGCCCTCTTCCTGTGCACCGCTTTGTGGCTCAGGCTAGGTGTGTCCTTCCCAAAGCACCACTCTTGTCAGGACCTTTGGCCTCCATCTCCCTCCCAAGCTGCTAATCCATATTTGCCTCTGAGTACTCGGTGCTCTCTGTCTCACAGGCACCTGGAACTCAGTGTGTCCTGCCACCAGCATAGACAGCTAAGAAAGGTAGAAATACAGTAGGCAGTCAGGCTGGGCTGGGCCCTCTAGGGAGTCAGTGCAAAAGATGAGAACCCCTCAGGACTATGGCTGGAGGCGCACCTGGAGATTACTGGCTAGTTCCTCATACAGAAGGCACAGCCACTGCGCACCTTCCTCCCACCATGCTGGCTTCCTCCTTCCTGCTGGTGGAAGTATAGACAGATGGGCTGGAAATCCAACAACCCTCTTGGGAACAACAGCCATACAAGATAAAACACGGGAGGAGCCCATGTGCCTGTCACTAAGGCACCCATGTCTGCCCCATGCTGACTACATCCAGGTTTCTAAAATGACATAAAAATAAAATTCCAATGGATTCACACAGTGACAATGCATAGGTTTTCCGTGACTGCCCACCCAGTCTAATCTAGTTGATGTACAGTTTGAAAGGATATCATTTTAGACAGGTTGGACAGGGAAGGCCTCTCTGAGGATGTGACATTTGAGTGAAACTAGAATAAAATGAGAGAGGACACCAGGCCAGTGTCTGGGGAAATAGACCATCTCCCTGTCTCCCAGGCTGGAAACCTGAGCATCATCCCAAAGTTCCTTCTGCTCCACAGGCCAGATATAGTCAGTCGTCACATTCCATCCACCTACACCGTAGAGTGTCTTCAGATCAAACAAAACAAATCAAACCTACAAACTTAGGCACTAGGTAGTAAACCCAGGACCTTTATCCTGAGCTACATCTCCAGTCCAGGAGGCTGAGGCAGGAGGATTGCTGCAACTTCAAGGCCATGGTGAATTCAAGGCCAGCCTTGAACTAGTGAGACCCTGTCTCGAAATAAAAAAGCTAAGAAGGGACCCTTCTGATAAAGGCCACTCAGAGAGCACCTCCCACGTGGAGGTGACCTGAGCCAAGAAGCAGGTTGGAGGTGAACACTGCTCCCTACCAAGAGTTGCTTGGCTGTTTAAAACAACTGTCAGAATTCCCAAAGGGAATCACTATGCATTATCTATCACAGAAGACGTCCTAGAAGGAAATGAAAATAGATCAGCTTCTTACCTTACTTTCAGTAAGCGGGGGCTTTATACGTGTTTCAGTTGCTACAGCCTTAAAGAAAAAGAGAACAAGAGAAACTGTTACAAAGGCATCTTAGCAACCTGTCTTCACAGCGTGTTGATGATAATAACTAATTAGCATCAACTAATAATTAATTAGTATTAATCACACTCCAAAAACAAAAGCAAAAGCAGGTAGCCTCAGAATATCTAAGCAAATTCTAACAGTGGTTCTCTGGATGAAATGTAGGCCAGCTCAGAAATGTCTGGCTTACCAATTTATTCACATGAACATTTATCAGGGACTTACTAATGTGCCAGGCTCTGTGCTAGGCAGCGGAGATTCAAGGGTGAGAAACAATAGTGGATCAGTTCTCAGGGGGCCAACAGACTCCCAGAGAAGCGAGATGGGCTGATCGATACTGAGATAATGAAAGCACCACTCCAGCCGCCGGAGATGGGAGCACAGGAGTCTGACCCCTGCCCCACTCTGTCTCCAGATAGCAGGACACAGCACTTCACAGACAGGCATGGTGGAGCACGGCCATCAAACAGCGAGCCACTCTTGGTGGGGTCTTGGTAGAGATAAGTTAGCATCCTGCCCTTTCATGACCTCCCTTGCTGCACAAACTGTAGAAGCTGCTTCAAATCCAGAGAAGAACCCAGGTAAATTTCCTCCTGGTGGTAACTGAGGTAAGATGTAAAAAAATAGCCCCAGTAATTCTGCTCCCCTGGCATGACTCTGAGATTGACCTGTGCTTGGCCGATAAACAATAGCAATATGATGCAAGGAAAGGCTTGGAAAACACTTGCGCTTGGGGCTCGTCCTCTCCCTCTGCCCTTGGGCTCCCTTCAGCCACCACCATCTGAATGAGCTCTAGTTACTCTAACACCAGTGCTCCTCAAACTATTCCATTAAATAGGAGAGAAAAGAATCCCTCCAAACTCATTCCACAAGGCCAACATCACCTTAACTCCAGAACTGGAAAAGGACACAACAAGAGAGGAAAACTATAGGCCGAGATTCTTGATTAATATACAAATTCACAATAAAACACTAGCAAACTGAATTCAGCAATGCATTAAAAAGACGAAATGCCATAATCAGGCTGGTTTAGCTCCAGGATACAAGATGGTTCGACATACACAAATCATAATACCACCCTAAATATAATCAAGGATGAAAACCACATGATTATCTCAGCTGATGCAGAAAAAGCTTTTGGCAGAATTCAAAATCCCTTTATGATAAAAGCCCTTTTTGAAACTAGGATTGGAGGATCATTTCTTCACATACTGAAGGCCATAAATGATGAACCCACAACCAACATCATTCTGAACAGAGAGAAGCCGAAAGCATTTCCTAGAAATCAGAAACAAGGCACAATATTCACTCTCAACACTCCTGTTTAATATAGTTCTTAAAATTTTAGCTAGAGCAATTATGCGAGAGAAAAAATAAAAAGTATACAAGTAGGAAAGGAAGAAGCTCTATTATCCTTGTTTGCAGATGATAAGATTCTCTACCAAAAGACTTTAAGAGCTAATAAATGAATTCATCAAAGTAGCAGGATATAAATTCAACATTAAGAAATAGATAGTTTTATTATGCACCAATAATATACACCAACTAGCTGGGAAATAAATCAGGAAAACAATTCCATTCACAACAGCTTTTTTAAAAAAAATAGACCTAGGGATCAATTTAACCAAGGAGTGAAAGACCTCAGCAGTGAAAATTTCAGAACACTAAAGAAATTGAAAAAAAAAAAAAAAAAAAAAAAAAAAAAAAAAAAAAAAAAAAAAAAAAAAAAAAAAAAAAAAAAAAAAAAAAAAAAAAAAAAAAAAAAAAAAAAAAAAAAAAAAAAAAAAAAAAAAAAAAAAAAAAAAAAAAAAAAAAAAAAAAAAAAAAAAAAAAAAAAAAAAAAAAA
>PVLD010014651.1:0-51550 GCA_004027595.1 Dinomys branickii | reverse complement strand
TGTTGGATTGACTTTTCTTGTGTCTTTGATGATATCATGAGATTCTTCCTTTCACGCTCATAAGCTGCCATGCTGTCTTCAAGTTCTGAAATTCTATCTTCGGTTTCATTTAAACGGTTTTTCATGCTTTCAGCGTTAGTTTTCAAATCCTGGCATTCTCTTTGGACCTGTTTCATTCTTGGTAATTCATTCCTAAATTACTCTTGTAACGTTTCCATTTGTTTCCTATTTTCTTCTAGTCTTTTGTCTATATCTTCTCTATGTGCACGGAACATTTCTTCCATCATTGTTTTCAGCTCGTTTTTTATCTGAGAAATTATTGTGGGTATGTGGCTTATTTCTGCTCTAAGCTCTTTTATGGCCTGTTGGAGTTGTTTCATTTCGGATGCAATCGTTTCATAACTTGCCGGTATGTGATTTCCTGGTTACCCTGTATCCTCACATTCAAAACTTGTTCTGGGTGGGGTTGAGTTTTGAGACTGCGTTTTGTTCCTCTGTTTTCCCATTTTTGGGTATCAGATTCAAATTTGTGGAGCTATAAATTCCACAGACAGTTCAGCAGGCAAAGGTCTGCTGCAGAGTCTGCTCCAATGGTTACTTCTCTTTGGGAGAATGTCCCTTAAGCTGTCTGCTGAGATTTCCGCTTCTACTCCCTACCCCAAGACCTGGCCCGGGCAAATAAACAGCTCGCCACTCCAGGATTCTTGCAGATAGGCCACTCAGGTTTTCCTCCCTGGGTGGAGCTCCTTCCCCCCTCACAAAACCCGTTGGGGCGCCTAAGTAGGTCTTCCCACCCGGGAGATCCCGCAGTCCTTGAAGCTGCTTTGATGTCTCTCGCTGGGCTGAGCTTCTTCCCGATTCAGGAAAAACCGGTTAGAGTGCGCACTTAACTCACCTTTTGATCGTGCAGACAGGAGTGCCGTTCAGATGTTTTTCCCTGGATGGAGATTTTCCCCGACTCAGAAATCCCGCCGGCCGGTCGCTGTTGCTCCAGTTCGCGCAGCGCTGGCTGCGGGGTGGGGTTCTGAGCGGGATCCTGGAGCGCTGCCAGGTTTGGTGCAGTTTGTCCCAGTAGCGAGTTCTCTGTCGGGTTCAGGAGCTGAAGCCGTTCTTCCCTCCACACTCGCTCTCTCGGCTGGTCGTCTTCTTCCCGGAAGTCCTCATTTCTGTCTTCATATTGCTATATTTCATTGTTTGGGTGGTAATCCTCTGGGAGGTTCTCTCTCTGCTGCCTACCCGGTTGCCATCTTCCCGCTCCCCAAAATAATTTTCTTTAAAGCATAGTGTAGTGATCATATTTAACAATGTGAACAATAATTTCTCAATATTATATAATGCTCTACTCCTATTCAATTTTTTTTCCATTTTTGCAAAAACTTCTTCTAAACTTTATTTGCTCAAAACACAATCAGCCCAGTGATGTTTGGATATTTTTTCTCCTGAGTCTAAAATATTTCTGCTTTCAGTAAATAACATTGGCAAGTCAGTTGTAGTCTACAGTGCCCACCTTCTGGGCTACATTAATTGCTCTCTTGCTATCATTTAACTTGATCTTCCATGCTTTGCATGTTTTACATGGTGAAAGTTAGGTCTAAAGTTCTTTTACACTCGTGTTAAGCATTTTGGTAAGGAACTCGCCAGGGGGATGCTGCACACTTCACTTCTCATCATGTTCTTCACATTCAGCAAGTGTTTGGATTCATGGCCTGCTTGATTTGGAGATGTTCTGAAGATAAAATATCTCATAATGGAGGTGATGAGGTACACTACACATAAAATCTATCTTCTCTGAGTATACAGGAATTTTAATATTTTGTCCACTTTTTAGTGTTTCTGATAAAATGTAAATAATTTCTGCCTATCTCTTCTCCTTCATTTTGGTTTGTTTAAAGAATAGAATGCATTTCTAGACTAGACAAAGTGCCAAAATTCAAGTCGTGCTTCAGGAAGATAATAAAGAAACAGAGCAGAACATTATTCTCTTCTTTGTATTGTAATTTGTAAATTGGACAATGTTTGGAAGATAGGAAAAATTATGTCAAGAACCTAAACTTGAGCTGAATTGGCTACACCTTGAAGAACTAGCAAAGGTTGAAATCCGAACACCTATGCCCTTTACGTGCCATATTTTCCAGCCAAACCTTATCTTTTCGCTAATCATTTCATACTTTGATTTAGCTTTTTCCATCCTGCTTGATGGGCTGCAGCTCCTTGTTTTTTTGTTGTTGTTGTTATTTGTTTGTTTTTTTGGTACTGGGGCTTGAACTCAGGACCTTGCACTTGCCAAGCAGGAGCTTATGCCACTGAGCTATATCCCCAGCCCTGCAGCTCCCTGTTGACAACAGCTATTCTCTTTATTTTTCCAATTGTCTGCTCAGGGTTTATTCCCGCTCACTGCCTCTGAGTTGCTGTAACTTGGTAACAATACAGTAATTTGGTAGCTAACTTTGGGACTGATTTCTGTCTTCTTGTGGAGAATACGTAAGCTCTGAAGGCTTGCTTGTGCTGCTGTGTCTTTTTATGTGGCCTGGTACCTGATCAGTGTTTGGGTTTAAACTTCCTTCCTGGACCTAAGACTGTGTGCCCTGTTTCCTCCTTGGACAACAAACCTTCCACCTGCAGCTAACACAGTTTGTGCACTCGACAGCCACCTGTATGATGCTCCGCCACTGGCTTGGTTCTGATTTTGTTTCTGTTTTCTTTCCTGTTTTTTCCCCCAACTCTTAACCAGTTCTTTGGTTATGTGAAAGAAGTAGTCATTATTTCCCACGTGTCCCTGACTCCATGCTCCTTACTGTATCCTCTTTCATCTCTTTTTAGGTCCCAAGAAATCTTTCTTCCTGTAACTTTGCTATAAGAAATTATGAGGATCTGCACTGGTAGAATCAGGCCACGTTCTACCTTCCTAGGGAAAATGTTTCTTGGGAAAAATGCATCTAATTCTTTTCCTCTCCTTGTTAAGGCATGATTATACTAAAAGTCATTATAGATTTATGTTAATTCCATTGTGTGTTAGATCTCTAACCTAAGGCACTCTCTTAAAGTAACAAAATACTTTTTAATTAATGTTTCCAGAGGGGCATTTGCAGTCAGATTTTTCTTTCATGGTATGCAAAGTGATTTCTCTTATAAACTGGAACAACATGCATTTTATTCCTATTATAGTCATTAGAGATGTTTACAGTTCTGATCATACTTCACAGAAGAAGAGTCCAGTATAAAGAATTACTTGAGATCTCAGTAGAAGAAAAATTTGCCCATTTCTAATTGAGTGAGTTTATCGAAGGTAATGAGTAGGTTGGATTGGAGAAGTAGCTAGTAGCAGTGATACTCTGAAACTTACTTGGCTTTCGGATATATCGTTAAGGTAGAACAAAACATCCGTGAAATGTGCTAATTATGCCTGTGCTCTGCATTTTCCCTTTCTTAGTTTCGCTACTCAGATGGGCTGGACAAACTGTACATGTTGCTGGGAACCCTGGCTGCTCTTATCCATGGATCTTCACTCCCCATCACGATGCTGGTGTTGGGCGACATGACAGACAGCTTCGCAGATGCAGGAAGCAGTATTTCACCAAATTTTACTGACTCAAATCTCAGTAGGTGTTGTTTCTGGTACTGGCTTCATTCAAAACATGTAGGCAAACGCCATGTGTGGAAACCTTCCTAAATTTGCACTGTTGTGTCTACTGCTATGGGAAGTGCAGCGGGGGGTACCAGCTTCTCTTTTTAGCATAGTACATGTTTGCAGTAAGCTGTTTTTACAGTTGTCTTGGTGAGTGGGTACATGTGTATAATACAACATGGTTCCCTCTTTTACAATCTCCTCCCAACCCCTTCCCTACCTTCCTCCTCCTCTAATTCCCCTTTCCCCATTTTCATTCTCGCCGATATTATTAATCTTAGCTCACGTTTATGGAATATGAATCCCTGTGGTTGTGAGGTGCCTGTACATGGCAGATCATTACTTATTTCCCCTTCCCACCCTCCTCACCCTTTGCCCCTGGTCTCTGAGACACCTTCCCATTTGCAAGAGATCCATCCCGTGTCTCCATCGATTCTCCTTCTATTGATCTCTTTATTTGTACTTTGCCTTACTTAAATGAGAGATACCTCATAATTAAACCTGTGTGTTCGGTTTATTTCATTCCACATTATATTTTCCAGGTGCATCCATTTTCCTCCAAATGTCTGACGTTTCTCTTTATAGCTGAGTAGAATGCCAGTACATGTGGATACCATATTATCCAATCATCCGTTGATGAGGTGACAGCTGCTTCCAGGGTTTAGCTAATATGAATTGTGCTGCTATAAACACTGGTAGGCGTGTATCACTACAGTATGATGTCCTAAGCTCTTTGGGAATGATACCTAGAAGGGGGATAGATTGGTCATATGCAATTCTAATATTAGTTCTTTGATACATCCTTCCTTGGTGAGGTTAACTCCTGGGTATTTCATTTTTGTTGAAGCTACTGTGAAGGGTATTTTCATAATTTCCTTATCATCAAGTTCTTTCTTGGTATACATAAATGATTTTTGTGTTGATCTTGTGCTGCATTGCTGATGTTGGTTACTAATTCTAAGAGGTTTTTTGGTGGAATTCCCTGTGATTTCACTGTAAAGTACCATGTCATCTGCAAGTAATGTTAATTTGAGCTCTCCTTTTCCTGTATATAATGCTTTTATTTCTTTCTCTTACTTGATTGCTCTGGCTCATATTTCAAATGCTATGTTGAATACAAGTGGCAATCACAAGACATCCTTGTCTTGATCCGGATTTTAGGGGGAATGCGTTTAGTTTTTTCCCCATTTAATATGCTGATGGTTTGTGATAAACAGTTTTTATCAAATTTAGGTATGGTCCTTCTATACCTGCTTTCTTCAAGGTTTTTATCATGAAGCGGTGTTGGATTTTATCAAAATCCTTTTCTGCATCTTTAGTATGACTGTGTGGTTTTTTACCTTGCTTCTGTTTATGTGATGTATGGAACCTAGTTGATCATTATATATGATCTTTTTTGATGATCTGCTGCACCCTATCCGCTAATATCTTGTTAAATATTTTTGCATCTATGTTATTAATGAGACTGGCCTATAGTTTTCTTTTTGAGTTGAGTCTTTGTCTGGTTTTGGAATAAGTGGGATGTTGCCTTCCATAAACGAATTTGGGAAGCATTTATCTTAGTTGCTTATTTCGCTACTGAGACAAAATACCCAGCACCCAAAGTTAAAGGAGGAAAAGCTTATTTTGGCTCATAGTTTGTAGAAGTTTCAGTCCATAGTCAACGAAGCCTGTCTTCCCTCTTCTATTTATATTCTACCCAGACCACAAGCCCATTAATTGTTCCCACCAACACACAAGGTGGGGCTTGCATTATCCACAGACAGAATTATTTCAAACCAATTTAATTATCACACACCCCTAGTCCCAGTGTGAAATACCTCAATCCAGTACCACACACCTATGATCCACACACCTTCCTAAGGCACCAGCTATGAGCACATGAGGTCATGGGGCGACATCTAGACACGAGCCCTAACACACTCCATCTCTTTCAATTTCTTTAGAAAGCTTGAGGTGTATTGGTGGTATAATATCCTTAAAGGTTTTGTAGAATCCACTAGGTCCTGGCCTTCTTTCAGTTGGTAGATTCTTTATTACTGTATTCATTTCATTTCTTGTCATTTGGTTGTTCAGCATATTTATGTCTTCTTGGGCTAGCTTTGGTAATGTGTATGGGTCTGAAAATCTGTCCATGTCTTTAAAATTTGTCAATTTGTTAAAATACTTTTTCAAAGTAGTTACTATCTTCTGGATTTCAACAATTTAGGTTCTGATTTAATCTTTTTCATTTTTAACTGCATTAGTCTTTTTACTCTTTCGCTTCCTAAGTCTGGCTAAGGGTTTATCTGTTTTCTTTACTCTTTCAAAAGAATCAGCTTTTTGATTTGTTGATATTTTGTGTTTTTATAGTCTCCATTGTATTGCTTTTCACTCAAATCTTTATAATTTCTCATGTTAATTTGGTTTGGGTCTAGATTGTTGATTCTCGAATATCTTAAGATTCCTCATGACATAAAGTTATTTATTTGAGTTTTCTCTGTTTTCCTAATATGTCCATTGATTGTGAAGAATCAGGCCTTTCTTCTTAGGCCTGCTTGCCTTGTGTCCCAGAGGTTTCAATGACTTGTACCAGCATTGTCATGAACTTCCACAATGTTTACGTCTTTTTAAAAATGAGCCATAGACTGTTTAGTATGTAGTTAATTTTCCAGGAGCTTCTATGTTTTCTGTGATATCGTCTGTGGTTGATTTCTAGTTTCATTCCACAGTGGTCTAATAGTACATGTGGAGTAATTTTGATTCCTTTATATTTATTTAAGCAGGCTTTGTGGACTAGTATGTGAGCTATTTTGGAAAAAGTGCAGTGTGCTGCAGAAAGGAGTTCATCATATTCTGTTGTAGTAGGGGTGGAATACTCTGTAGATGTCTAGGTACAGTAGTGTGACTCAGCTCTGATATTTCTTTACTGATTTTTTGTTTAGTTGATCTGTTTCTTTGCAAATATGGCACACTGGGATCCCTCATTATGGCTGTAATAGTACTTATTTGACCTTCTGTGTTCAGCAGTATTTGTTTTATGAAGATAGGTACTCCAGTATTCAGTGTATAAATATTTATCAATGCTATCTCCTCTTGGTGGATTCTTCCCTCAACTAGACTGTAATAACCTTTATCTCTTCTAGTCAGTTTTATCTTGAAGTTTACCTTGTCTGAGATTAAAAATGCTACCCTTGCTTGTTTTGGGGGTGATGGTGCATGAAATATAGTTTTCTACCCTTTAGTTTTTAGACTATAAATATCTTTTTGGATTAGGTAAATTTCTTGAATACAGCAGACAGCTAGATTCTGTTTTTTGATCCAGTTCTCCAGTCTGTGAACACCAGCTTTTGTCTGTAATGAGTATCTGAAGGCAAGTTCACAGGCCTTGGAAGCAGAGTGGAAGTTCTGACAAAGATGTAAAGAAAAAGAGAACCTCTGAAGCCACAAATATTGCAGAAACTTCAGGGAGAAATAGAAAAATGTATCCAGGACCTTTGGTTAAAACGCTGGAATCAGTTATGAGAGTCCCTGCCAGATTTGGATATGTAATAGAGGAATCCAGGATGATTGTATAGTTTATCACCTTAGAAACTAGAAGGGTACAGTTGCTGTCAGCTAAGATGAAAAAGATGCAGGAAGACTAGTTCTGTGTTAACTAACAGAAATTAAGTTTTGCACACTGTCATGGGTTGAGGTGTCTGGAAGAAAATGCAAGAATGGAAAAATAGAGGCAAATAAATTGTGTTGTCTGTGTGTGTCTGTGCGTGCGTGCGTGCGTGTGCATGTGTGTACCAGAAAGTAACTGCAGTTCGAAAGGGAAAGGGAAGAAAATTTTTTGTGTCATGTCTTTGAGAAAGAATTTTGATACACAAATACTGGAGGCAATATTTGTGTATCAGAGCCCCAAGGTGGGTAGGTGATGAGGTAGAAGTCTGGCAGTTTTCTTCTGATTATACCAATCCACTTCTCTCAAGACCCCTGGTGCATCCTTAAGAACATGGGCTGTACTAGACCCTGTATGTACCATGTTTTTTCCTATGCAGACACATTTGTGATAAAAGTATGTCTGCACAATTCATAAATTACGCATAGTAAGAGATTAGCAATAATAACTAATAATGAAAACAGCAAGTAGAATATAGACTGTAATAAAAATTATGTGAGTATTCTCTCTCTGTCTCTCACAACATACATGTTACCGTATTGCCTGCACCCTTCTGTGATGGTGCAGATTGATACCATGGGTGGTTGCTGGCACACAAACCACAGCAAATGAAACTGAAACTGGAGGATGAGAGGCTCTGTTTATCCCCTATTAGATTGTGCGCAGAGAAATGAAGAAAAAGATATTCACATTTTAGCATGAGTTAGTAATTCAGAAGAAAGGGCTATATGGTAATATTTATCTTTGGAGGGTTTTTTTTCCTGCAGATTTTGGAATAGTTACTTATATGTAACAGAGTGTTTTGGGAGTGGGAGCCACATCAAAAGTGGACATTTATTTTTGTTTCATATGCATTTTATACACATTGACTGAAGGTAACATAAATATTTTTTATTTTAAAGAGAAAAGAACAAAAACAGAGTAACAAAGACATAAGGAAATAAACAAAACAACATAAAACAATGAAAATGATACAGAACTTCAAAACAAGGTGATACAAATTAACAATCATTGTTGTGCTACACATGGTTATCGTCAAAGTGGTTACTCAGATAACCGGATCTAGGCATGTAAGATTGATCAAACAATTAAACATTGACTGTTCCTTTCAATAAACCAACAAATTTAGTAGTATAATTACCTTAGGTATTTTATGTATGTATATACTTTTTTCCCTTCCTTCTTTCTCTTTTCCCCCATCCCAGGTGTTTTTTCCTTTTGAATAATTTCTTTCCCTTTCACAATATCTATTGTACATTTCAGATTTTATTCACTCTTTCTGGTTCTTACACTAGGACTATGATGTTTACATATGTGAGTCTTATTTATTTCATTTATGAGAATGGTCTCTACTTGCATCCATTTACCTATAAAAGCCTCAAATTTATCTTTCTTTATAGCTGAGTTATACTCCATTGCATAAAAATACCACATCTTTTCTATCCATTCCTCAGTTGATGGGCATTTGGGTTGTTAAAATATTTTAATACATTTCTGCATGAAGCAAAGCTTGATGAAGTGGTACTATCTGTGGGTAGCATCAGGTCAGTGCTAAAAAATTTTCAGATTTTGAAGCACTTCAGCCTTTTGGAGAAATAATCAGAATTTATTTATATTTTGATGCAGAAACTGTGACTATATAAATTGAGTCCAGGTAGGGAGAGGAATGATCAAGTTGTATTTATGTTTTGATGCTTAAATTATCAGTGTATAAACTGTGTGCCTATCTTGAATATGTGTTTCAAAAGGTTGGTTCTATAAGCAGGGAAAAAACCCACTGTCATCTCTGTCCTCAAAGCCTGCATTATGGGTATGCTCAAAGCAGAACGCTAGCTAACACTGAAGTTTCAAATGCTTCATAAAAATTTCTATGATGAATATAGGGTTTATTTGTTTGTTTGCTCAAGGATTCCCTCTACTGTTAACTATTTCATTGGAAAAATTCTTAAAGATAAGTATTGAGAAATTAAAGTATATATTAGTATTTGCCTATATTTGGTGATTCTCACTAGTGTTTATATACCATTCTTTGTATTTGATAATTTTTAAATAAAATAAATACAATGCAATGTTAGATTTTAAATATATTCTTAAAGGTCAAGTATGCATTAGCATTTATTTTTAAGTGTGGGTTTCATCTTACAAGTAAGTGCCTTTGAATTTGGTCTGTGTGTGGTTGCATACAACTTTCAGAGAAGTATTGGAATGAGTGGCATGATACTTATACGTAACAGAGATGGAGTAGTGCGTCCTGGTTTTTATTTTTTTTTGTAAATTGTTATTTGAAATGTGTTTCGTTCATTTGTATGTGCTTATTTTCTAATGGAGATGAAGGAGACATAAGCAATATGTTTGTTTTGTGGTGACCTAGGTGACCTGAACTCGCTGATCTATGAGCGTCTGGAGAAACAGATGACCACGTAAGTGGACACATCCTTTACTATCATTTTCTTAGCTTTTTCTGAATCAGTCCCAAGACAGCACTGTTTAAAATTTTGCATTATCTTTATAAAACTTTGAAGGTTTGAGGTGAATAATACCATTTTTAGGTTTTGAAGAGGATACCATGCAGAATTATTTTTAAGGAGTATGGGCTGCAGAAGATGGAAAAAGTAAGGTTAACCTCAAATAGACTCAATGCATGCATTGGAAAACATGGGATATCATGCACAGGGAAATCAAAGAAGCTTAAAGTAGTCTTTAAAAGTACAGGGGCACTTAGATATCCCTCATTAGCTGGTTCCAGAAGGCACGCAAAGTACCAAAATGGTGAGTGCCAGACAGTGTTTTGGTTAAACAGTGTAGCGAATCAAGAGACAAGCTCTGGCTTGCATGTTGAATACCACATAAATGATGAACACCAGGAGAAAATGTTATCGTCAATATATGCAAAATACCAAATCCAACCAGTTTCAAAGCAGTCGAGTGCCATCATCTGACTGTGCGATATTGAGTTAAGAATTGAATTAAGAATCATTATACACAGTGCCTTTGTAATGACTGGCTTGCCTTCTTATGTTAAAGTTATGATGTGATGATAATATCAGGTAATGGGAATTTTTTAAAACGCGGTTTCCAATTCTAAACAAGACATCCAGAAGAAATATAATCATTGGCCTTAACAAATATTAGGGAAATTCTTTGTTAATGATTTACACATCATGAAGTTTACTCCCTAGAGTAGTTTATGAGAGATGTCTGAAGATACATGTCAGCAACTCAGATGATAAAGATAATGCATTATTCTGTGAATTACCTGGTAGGGTTGAAGAAAATGGAGACAGCTGTTTATATCTTGAAAGTTAAGAAACAAAAATTCCATATATTTCTGTGAAAAAGCGTTTTTACACTGGAAAAACCAGATCGTCTTGGTTGATAACATGCATTACATCAAAACACATTACTGATTCTCAAATCATGAATTCTACTTGTTAAATAAGATTTCTTTTAGCTCTCCCTTGCTATATACTCTTAGTACTGGGATAATATTTAATTACTGATTCACCTATTTAGTCATTTAGTAACTAAAATTTAGAGTCCTAAGTACATGTTCTCAGATAATTACGTTGTAAATTACCAGGTGCACTGGGGGACTTTTGGTTCAGCAGTCCTCTTCATGGATTATGCACAGGACTGAATCATAATATCAGAGGCTAACTTCTTATTGCATTAACATTTTATAGCCTCTATATTGTACAACTATTTTTAGGAGATAGAACATAAGTTTATTAAAGTGGAAAATTGGTATTCTATCCTTTATAATATTTGGTTTTAACCTAAAAATGAATTTCTTCGTAGTTTACTTTTCAAATATGAGGGCTTGGAGCAACGAGCCTTCAATTTTCCTGGATATGAAAGGATTGAAGTTGAAAGATGTCTTTTGTTTTCACTGTTAGTATAATCACTGGAAGGAAAGCAAATTATTCTTTAACACAATAGGAGAGCTCCAGCTGATCAGTTGAATAGATGGTGTAAAAATACTTTTTGTTTTCTTTCATTTAACACACAAGCTCTGCTAGAATCATAGCCCAAAAGACCAGGGGATGATTTCCATGCCCTGGTTCCACTTTCCGTCAGATGCTACACTTCTTTCCATCCTGCACCGCGCAGATCTTCCTGAAGGGTTCAGCTGTGGTTGGGCTGTTCGGGGTATATGACTAGGTAGACCCTGAAAGGCTTTCCAGGTGATGCTGATGCAGTAAATATGCACAGGGATACAGTGACACCCCTTGCCTGATTTCCCACAACCCCACAGTCACTGGCGTGCTCTCAGTACTCACTCTACGCCAGTGCTGGCCAAGCATAACTCACATGTGACTGAGTCACTATCCTTATTTCCATTTACAATTAGAAAACTGAGGCTTGGGAATGGCCAGCAGTGTGCCTAAGATTATACAGATGTGAAATCAAGAGCTGAGACTGAGCCACATTACAAATCACTTTTTAAATTTTTTTTATTTTATTAGGACATTTTTGTTATACATAATGGTTCTATGTATGATGGGGAGATGCTGCCTGTGCATAACACATCTTAATTCTTTATACATCCCCTTGCTTTCCCCTCTTTGCCCATCCGTTGATTCTCTTCCCACTTGCAGATGATCTCTTTGTGCACTATTACCTTTTATTTTGCTCTTGAACTTACTTACATTTTGGGTTTGTTATGTAAGAGAAATCACTCTTAACAATTTTTCTGTAACAGTGAACATCAGCTCTGCCTGTTGCAACCCCTTATTATTTGTGAAAAATGGTGAGATACAAGGCTAAGTAAAAAGTGATAATGAGTTGTCTGTCTGGGAAAGACACACTGATGAGGAAATGGCATGCGTGTCGTGTTCTTGTCTTCTAGGTATGCCTATTACTATAGTGGAATTGGGGCTGGCGTGCTTGTTGCTGCTTATATTCAGGTTTCCTTTTGGTCCCTGGCAGCTGGGAGACAGATATACAAAATTAGAAAACTATTCTTCCATGCTATCATGAAGCAAGAGATAGGCTGGTTTGATGTGCATGACGTTGGGGAGCTGAACACGCGGCTCGCAGAGTAAGTACCCAATTTTATAGTTGACTCATGTTCGGTTCTTGCTCTTCACATAGTGAAATAGATGTCATCAGATCTGCTAGGAGACATTAGTGCATTAGTTAGAAGACTAAATTACTCCTGAGTAGTAACCCTGTCTATGTACCTTATCTCCCCTAGCACCTAGCAGGTTCTGAGGGGACTGTATGACTAGCACTGAGGGAGGGGCTGGATTTGCCAGTAGTGTGCAGTAAAACAGCATGCAGTAAAGCAACAGTACAATACTTCCTGGGGAAATTTCAGGGAAATTTAAAGTTTCTGCTTTGAATCCTTTACTACACCATGTTCATTTCCTGGGGCTATAGAGACTACAGAGTCCTGCTGTTAGACAAATTTCGTATGAGAAATTGTCTTCTTGCCAAACAAAACAAGGAAACACAGAAGGACCATAGATGTAAAGTAATTTACCCCACTCTCAACAAAACCAAACCGGATTCAGGAGAAAAGTTCTATGCTTACAGTTGTGACATTTTCTCTAAAACTGTCTGTTCTTTCAGTGACATCTCCAAAGTTAATGAAGGAATTGGTGACAAAATTGGAATGTTCTTTCAGTCAATTGCAACATTTTTGACTGGTTTCATAGTAGGATTCACACGTGGTTGGAAGCTGACCCTTGTGATCTTAGCCATTAGCCCTGTTCTTGGACTGTCAGCTGCAGTCTGGGCAAAGGTAAGTGAAGCCTGTGAATTCAGGTTTTAACTCCGCTGGAGAACCCCATGGAGGGATCTTTGTTATAGCCTGGATGTTCTATTTCATATTTCCATCTTCTGTTCAAAATCAGCAGGATAATCTGATCAACTAAACTGACTACTGCTCATGTCAGGGGTTCATGTCCTTGGCCAGGTGATTATTATGGAAAGGTATGAGCAAGCAGGAAGTGGCTCTTATAACACACCCTCTTCCTGCACAAAGAGGACTATGGAGCCCTAGAGATCCGTGTTTGAGAGTGGACAGTGTGATAGCCACGCAGCAAGTAGCGACTGTTCAGTGAACAGCACCTGTATCCCATTCAGCTAACATTTTGATTTCAATGTTTTTAGTTTTGGAGGCACAGTTTTATCAGCATTGTAAATTTTTCTATTCATATACATTCCAAGCATTGCTATAAAGATATTTTGAGGAATGTACTTTGTTTACCCACATACATGTAAACCATTAGTCTCCAATTCTGTCTCCCAATCACAATAGTAGAGCAATAGAAGTTGGCCTTCCCCACCCTGGTACACATGTCTCTCAGGGTTTTGTAGAGCTTCTTTTCCCATTCTTGCTGTGCGTTGTATTCATTTTATAAACTGACTTAGATAAGACTGGGTATCTGGTGGACAGTACAGTTTTTGTTGGGTTCCACATAATTTAGAAATGATACCACAAAAAGATATGTAGGAAAAGAAGGCCAACTGGAGCCAACCCTAAGACAGAATAAATTAAGCTGTGAGTAGAAAGTTTTGTGTTATTATCTGTTTTTCTTTGTAAGGGAGTCTTTTATGTCTGTGTCTTACATGTTGAGTTACTATTTAAGATGATGGTATATAGTGATTTAACTACTGTTACTCTCATTATTTTGTTTTCTCTAAGATAAGTGCTCAGGAGCACAACTGTTGGGTTACATAACATGATGACTGTTCTCTATTATTGTAGCGTGATATGTATTTTCTTTTCTGAAATTGAACATCTCTCAAAAGTTCCTCTCCTATTTATTTAGATAAGGATGCATGTGGTTTTCATGGAAAAGGTGCAGTTCATCTATTATCTATCATTTCCATTTAAAAACAATTTGAGGTGGTTTACACAGTTAATATATATGCCAAAATGTAGAACATCATGACCAAAAATAATTAAGAGAAACATTTTGTTCTTCACATGCGTTTATGCATTTGTGTATCTATGTATTCTTGCGTTACGATAAAGTTAACATGTTAAGAATGCTTAAATTATCTACAATTGCATTCGAAACAGATATTGTCTTCATTTACTGATAAAGAACTCTTAGCGTATGCAAAAGCTGGGGCAGTGGCTGAAGAAGTCTTGGCAGCCATAAGAACCGTGATTGCATTTGGAGGACAAAAGAAAGAACTTGAAAGGTTTGAGTTCCTTTTTTAAGTTGCTAGAACTCGTAAATTCTGTGTCACTTTATATGTCCTTAAGGCTGACAGTTAATTACAGAGGTTTTCTCCAGGATAAATGTTTTCTAATAACTAATGGATATATTGCAACATTGCTAATATTCTGAAAGTTGCAAATGTTTCTGTACAATCTCTTATCTACTAATTCAAAGAACTTCATTTAACCCCAAGTAGACATTAACATAAAAGTAATTTTTAAAGCTAAAATCTATTTCATATCTCTGATGAGTTTTTTGACCTCACAAACTAATTCTTGATATTTGAAGACTGGATGAGCACATTTTGCATAATACCCATGGGTTATTTTAATCTGTGGCCCACTTCTGGTCTTGCCCAGATTCCCATTTAGTTAACATGTGCTCCATTATTTGTAAGGTAAAAATATAACTAAAAACACATTTTAGAGAAATTCAAAGTATTTTCATGGTACATTGTTTACTATAATCCTTATGATGTTCCCTTTTCTTAGATATCTGAGAGTATACATCATAACTTTTTGAAATTTATAGTATTCATTAGATCCAGTAACTTCTAGGCATCAAGAAACCATCCATAAAATGTAAAATAACACTATGGTAATATATACTATAACATTATAAATGTACATTTTTTGCAAACAGAAAAATCTAAACAGTTCTGTGTAGGAGAACACAGATGATGTGATAAACAAGGAAATGTTTGTTTGTGAGTCAGAATAATGATCACTTCTGGAAAGATGAGAAGTTGCAGGATGAGAGCTAGATACATGGCCGGGCTTCCCAAGTGCTTACAGTGCCGTGTCTTCAACTACTCCATTTTTCCTCTAGTAGTTACGATAGAATTACTTTTAGCACTCTGCATGTGTTTGGACTCTTCATTTGTTTATATAATATATTTTATACCCAAACAATAACTTGTGATAGCTAAGTTGGTAGTTCAGTTGTGTGGCTGGCAGTATCCACGTTCTAGTTAGATTCTTCCTAAAGTTTTTGCTGCTGCTTTAAAATTATTCTCACTAATAAAGTGAGAAATCGTACTTAATAACTACGAGGACATCTCACCACAGAAAGCCCCTGTCTCTTGGAGCCGAGATTATAACTAGGAGAAAGATGCAGAGAGGTTCAAATAAGCAGATATGAAATATAATTGTTGGAATAAACACTGTTTAGAGAAGTAAAATGCTCTTGAAAGAGGCAGAAGAAGCATTACTTAGAGATATTATAGTAGATTTGAAAACATGAGGGGGCCCTGGTTAGGGTGGGGAGGGCGAACTTAATATAGTGGCCAGGGAGGTCACTTTGAGGAAGCATCACCTAGGGTGGGACCTGGGAGATGAGGGAAGGCTGCCGTGATGGGGGAGTGGAGAGGACGGATGAAAGCAAGTGTCTCCCACATGTCTTAAAGTAGCAAAGACTTTGTGATGTTCTAGGGAACGTTATCAGGCTTGGGTGAAGAAGGCTTGCTTAAGGGAAAGGTGTTTAGGATGGGCAGGAACCAGAATGTGGGGACTTGTAGGTCATGGTGAAGAGTTAAGAGTTTTATTCCAATGACAGGGAAGTGGCTGAAGGTGTTAAACAGAGGAATAGCCTTTTCCCTGTCTGGAAAGTCTCTGAGAGCACATGCGATCATTCAAAAGGTAGGGTCGGTGAGAGCAATGGAGGCCTGTACGGTGATCTATCTGATAGGAATGATGGTAGCCTGACCTAGAGCAGAGGCAGCAGGCAGCTGAAGGACACATTTTTGAGGTTTAATTTGGAAGCTGAATTTGTCAGACTGTTCTTTGATGAAACAGAATCCTTCAGTTTGCTTTCCACTTTCTTCCCTGCTTCCATATGTACAAGCAAAGTGTTAGCCTGAATTTCTCTTCATAAAAAAGCCAGGAGGAAGTTGGCTGTCTGACTATAGGAATTTTACCAGAACTGTAAATGAATTTAACAGAATAGTTTTTTTTCTACTTAATTTAAAAATATTCTTTCTCCTATTGTTTTGCAAATATGTTTGTATGTTAGTATTGATTTCTTTAACTAAAAAGGTTTTCATAATAGTTAAGAAGAGTAATATTTTAAAAATACTGATGTTTTCATTGCATTCCTTCAGCCTGTTTTTGGAGCTCCCACTTTAATTTTTATTTTCATACTGAAGTGTGTAATGAATGTGTGATTTTAAAATCTGTTTTTGTATGAGTGACATTTTTATTAAAAAGCAAAACAGGAAGCCTGTGTAGAAGGAGTATTTGCTTATGTCTCCTTCTCTGTGCCCTTATTTTCATTTATTTTTTATAGAGTCTAAATAATTTCCCCTATTGTTGCTTCTTCTTGTGTAAATGTTTCCTCTGGCTTCACAGGACAATATAATAACAGTGAAATGGTTTTGGCCCCTGTCTTGGTAAGCACACCTGGTACCTATAAAGGCATTTATAATCAAAGACACCAGCCTTCCTCAGTAATAGTGTACAATCTACGCCAAATGCTACTTTGGTCCTATTTGCCCATGCACTTTCTACTGAAACAGGTTTCTCTATTAATAACATGAAGGCCATGGAGAACACCCTAGATGGCAAGTGTCAAGTTGGGGACTTAGGTATTTTAGTACCGTAAGTTGTGTTTATATTTCATTTTCAGTAGACAGCATTGCCACATAAATTTCACGTGACATGCTTTTGTAACAGTGATATAGTAACTAATCTTTAAAATGTAGTCATACAGGACAGAAAACGTGTGCTTACCCAGGGAGTAGTTTAAACTCCGCTGGAGAATGAATAGCTTGGATGCAATTTTATCTAAAAGCGGCTAGAAAAAAAATCTCTATGCCTATTTCATCAATTATGAGATGCTGACACAATGATATAATATTAATACAGTCATGTATCTAGTATATCAAAACTCCAAAATGTGAAATGTCTATCAATTTAAATTCTTTGGTTTCAGCAATTTTGAGCTCTTCTCTGCTAACCAAGGTTCTAGATTCTTCAGGGAATTTTGAGTAAGAGAATAAGGACAGATTCAAGGCTCAGTCATAATCTTTCCTATTTCTCTACTAATTTTACCTTGGCTCTGTATTTGCAAAGTTTTCTTTTACCTGACTCCGAGCCCTTATCTGACTGTGTTCTCTCTTCCCGAGCAGGGTGGTCTGTTCCTTTTAAATGAAGTTAAAGTTGCAGGACCATCGCCTTTAGTTTTAGAATCAGAAACTCTCTACTCTTTGAAGGTTTAAGAGTACTTGAATTTTCATTTGGGAATTGAATCACTAGAACTGTAGAACAATGTGCTGGCAGACAGATATATCTCCATATGTTGTTTCTTTCCTGTTTGTTTGGTGCTTGCTTGTGCTGGCTCCCTTTTGTGGAATTCACGTTTGCTTAAAATATCTTTATGGGTATTCTCCATGACCTTCATGTTATGATCTGGTGGCAACGCTGTAGAGGTGCTGAAAGTTGTATTTTTTCAGCCCTTGGAGCTACAAGAACTTGGATGGCCCATGCCAAAAGGACAGAGCCCCTTAGCCCAGCAGTGGCCAGCCATTGTCTGACAAAAGTTGGAAAGGCTATTTAGGTGGCCCTGAGAAGGAGAGGTGCGATAACTGTACTGCTAGTGTCTAATGGTTTATTGAAAGGAACAGTTAATGCTTTATTTATTGATTGATTTGGGGACCAATTTTGCATGCTTATGTCTGGTAATCTGAACAACTAACTTGAAGGCAACAATATGCAATATAATAACCATTGGTGAATTCCTATCATCTTGTTTGGTGAAACTGTATTATGTATAATTTTTTGGGGTTTTTAAAAATTCTCTCTAATGGTTTGATCAATCTTGCATTCTTATATGTGGTAATCTCAGCACTTCAATGGAGATAAATTATGTAACATAACACCCGCTGTTAATCCTTGTCACTTTGTCCTGAAACCCTGTATCATTCTCACTGCTTTTGTTTTGTTTTGCTTTTGTCCATGTTGTTGGCTTTCTGCTATTGTTCTTTTTAAAAATTCTCTTTAAAATAAAAAACAAGCAATCTTATTCCTTAAAAAAAAAGAATAAAACGGAGGAATTTGATAAGCAATGATGGACTGTTACATACCGTCTAAGCCAGATATCTATTGTAGTAATTTTTTAAAATAGATATCTGAAGAAATAAGAGCAATTGTACAGCTCATTTAAGGAAAAATATTACATAGCAATTCAAAGCTCTGCAGCTGCTCTTGCACATGTAATCTCACCGTGGGCCCTTCCAGCAGCCCCAGAGAGAGACAGGACAGGAGCAGGCTGTCCCCAAAGTTTCCTTAAAGTCTAGAAATTTCAGTGACTTCCTTGTGTTCAACACTGTCCAACATTGTGTCAGCATTTTATAATTAATGAAAGAGGCATGAAGACTTTTTTCTAGCAGCTTTTAGATAAAACATGTCTTTATTATGGCATAAACATAACAGAAAAAGACAAGATACCTTGTGTCTCCCTTGGAGTTTGACAAATATGTTGGCCTCAGTGTAAACAAGGGCTTTTCTCTCTGACTTAATGAAGCTCATAAACTCTTTCAGGCCACTTGGTACTATGTACCCAAAATCCTACTGGATTGAGTCCATGACTTGGAAAATTATCAGTTTCTTGCCAATTACTGGCTTGGAGACTGGAAAAGGCAAATTTAGAATGTGTGCTGCATTGGTCAGCCGAGTGTATCTCTACTTCTTTACTTTTTTTATTTTAGAGAAAGAAGAAAACAATGGAACAAATTTTAAAAGGAGATTGTAGGAGAGTAACAATGGTTAGTGCATTGTGTATTGTTGTCTGCAAAGTAGTTGCTCTTATTACAAGATACAGGCAGGAAAACTTGATCAAACAATACAGGCACAAGCCTTTCTTTTCAATGAACTAATAGCAATTAGTAGTATAAATACCTTAACTATTATATATATATATATATATATATGTGTGTGTGTGTGTGTGTGTGTGTGTGTATGTGTGTGTGTCTATATGTATATATGTTTATATATGTTTACATATGTATATGTATGTGTGTGTATGTGTATATATATATATATCCTTTCCCCTTCCTTCTTTCTCCCCATCCTGTCCCAGTTCCTCTTTCCTTTTGAATAGAGTTTTCCCATTCACAACATCTATTGTACATTTTGGAACTTATTTACCCCTTCAGTTTGTTACACGAGGGAGACATTACAATATTTATATGTGCAAGTCTTATTTCTTTCACTGATGAGCATGGTCTCAAGTTGTATCCATTTCCCTATAAATGTCTCATTTATCCTTCTTTATAGCTGAGTAATACTCCATTGTATAAAAATACCACATCTCTTTTAATCCATTTCTCAGTTGATGGGCATTTGGGTTGTTTCCAAGATTTAGCTAAGACAGATTGTGCTGTTATAAACATGGTTGCTCATATACTGCTGTGGTATGATGTTTTTAATTCTTCTTGAAAAATACCAGAAGAGGAACAGCTGAGTTGAATGGGAACTATAACCTAGCTTTTTGAGGAATCACCACACTGATTTTCACAGTGGTTTCACTTTCATGTATTTATTTGCTATTTGTATTTCTTTTTTTGTGTGTATGTAGTACTGGGCATCAAACTCAGGACCTTGTGCTTGCCAGGCAGGCACTTATTCCACTGAGCTATATCCCCAGCCCTGCTACTTGTACTTCTTCATCTAAAAAGTGTGTGTTCATCTGAGATGCCCATTTTTGGATTGGGTCTTTGAATTTTGGGGGTTCTGATTTTTTCAATTCTTACACATTCTGGATACAAGTCCTTTGAGGGACAGTTGGCTAAAAATTTTTCCCACTTTGTGGGTTTTTTTTTTTTACTCTTGGTGATTTCTTTATGTGCAGAAGCTTTTTAATAAGGTGAGAACTCAGTTGTTGATTCTTTGAAGTATTTCCCATGCAGTCTGGGTTTTGTTCCCGAACTCTCTACCTACACTTATGTCTTCAAGATTTCAACCTACTTTATCTTCCAGTAGATTTAGTGTTTCTGCTCTGATATTTAGATCTTTGGTCCATTTTGACTTTAGTGCATGGTGGTAGACATAGGTCTAGTTTTAGTTTTTGGAATATGGAAAGCTGGTTTTTCCAGCACCATTTATTAAAGAGGCTGTCTTCCTTCCAGTGATCATGTTTGGCTCCTTTGTCCAAGGTAAGGTGGCTGAGTGTGTTTGTAGTTGTGTCTACCTGTTCTAATCTATTCCATCGATCTTCAGGTCTGTTTTTTTGTCAGTACCATGCTGATTGTATCACCGTAGCTTTGTAGTATAATTAAAGTAATTTTGTAGTATAAATACAAATAGCAAATAAATATATGATAAAATGCTCAACATCATTCATCATTCGAGAGATGCAAATTAAAACAACACTGAGAGGGCATCTCACCCCAGTAAGTGTGGCTCTTATCAAGAAATAAACCATTAACAAATGTTGGAGGGGCTGTGGAGAAAAAGGAGTGGAAGTGTAGACTGGTGCAAGTACTTTGAAAATCAGTGTAGAGATTCCTCAAAATCTAGAATTAGGGGTCCCATTCGACCCAGCATGGAAATTTTGTAGAGAAGACAATTTTTGAAGAGACTTATTTTCATGTCCCTGTATTTTCCCATACATGAAACAATACATGTTCTAGAAATTTGGTAAGTGTTACTTCAATTATTTCATCCTTGCTGAGGCCAGTAAAGAAGGTTTTAGAAGACTCCCTCACAAATAGCAGGGAATAAGATAGCAAAAATGTTGTAGTGTCACTGTGCGGCCAAAAGGAGAAAAGGCGTGTATCTGGCCGAGCTCAGAAAGTGCTAACTGCTCAGTACCATCATTCTATGCTGACATATTTTTTCTAAGACTTATAGGGATATGTGATAATTTTTGTTTTGTTTCCCAGGTACAATAAAAATTTAGAAGATGCTAAAAAGATTGGGATAAAGAAAGCTATCACAGCCAACATCTCCATGGGAGCAGCCTTCTTACTGATCTATGCATCCTATGCTCTGGCCTTCTGGTATGGAACCACCTTGGTCCTCTCAAACGAATATACCATTGGACAAGTTCTCACGGTGTGTGACATGTGACCCATAAGCAGAAATGAGCCATTATTATGAATGCCAGTGAAACTGAATGGTGTTGGCTTGACAGGAGAATGTATTTTGAATAACTGTTGAATACTACAAGCAGACATGCATTATGAGGTGACGGAGTAGGAAGGAAACTACAGTACATGCATCCAACTGGCAATTTTGTTGTTTTTCTGGAAAATGTCTTGTAGAATTTCTCCTTTAAGTGAACACCACTACCATTAACAATTTCTTTAGTGTGAGCTTTGATTTGATGATGCTTTTTTACAATTTGATACTAAGTGCTCCTCTGTCTGTGTTTGTGTGTGTCTGTGTGAGAAAGAGAGAGAGAGAGACAGACAGAGAGAGAGCGAGGGCCTCACTCTGTAGTTCATCCTGGCTTTGAACTCACTATGTACCCAGGCTGGCCTCAGATTCATGAAATTCATGACAATCCTCCTGCTTCAGCTACCTGAGTGCTGGGATTACCGGCATGTGCCATCATGCCCAGGTGCTAAGTGCTCCTTGATTTTTTAGTTTACTGTTTATAACAACAAATGGCAAAATAAAGACTTTAATTTACTTTTGATTCATTTGAATGCTGGCCAGCCCAGCTCACAATATTATGGAGGTGTAAATCGTTAGTCTTTGTGAAAGGAAATTATATTTGGATGTGGTCTTCAGTACAGAACTCTGTACAAGGACAGAGGACTTGCCATTTGATGTCACTTCTTTTAGTTAAAGACAATGAAATAATTTGCAAGCCAGGCGATATTTCCATCTTGTTAGAAGAGACACTCTGTTTCTTTGCCTTATGCCACATGTATGTGTTATGGGTTAACAAGGGACCACACTTTGTGAGTCCCTTAATACAGTACTATTTCTCAGGATTCTGATTTGTAATACGAACATAGTAATTGCCTCTCATTTTTTCAAGCTATTGCTTTACTCAGTTTGTGAGGCTGGGTTTTTGAGATGCTAATGCTGTGAGTAAGTGAGGGTGTGGTTAGATTGTACTCTTTAGTTATAACCTACATAAGTAGTTCATTTTGTTTCATCTTATTTTAACGGTGCTGGGGATTGAACAGGAGGCCTCAGCCACACTAAGTAAGCCCTTCTACCACTGAGCCACATCCCTGGCCCTAGATAAGCAGTTTAAATCCACTATTCCTTGAGAAACATCTGCTTCAAAAACTGGATATATTCAGTGGGGTGAGCGCAGGATTTGAAGGATGTGATTCAAAGTCCAGCAGTGCCACATACTAAACCCTTCAGCCTCTGTTTCATCTGACAGCAAAATGAAGTGTCTGGAAACCTGTGGCCCAACATTTAGTGTTGCTGGAAGGAGTAACCAAGGTGGTGAACATAGAGCCACACAGCAAATTTCCTTCAGTGTGCAGCATTGGGCACTATAATTCTCGTATGATTTGGAAAACCGTAAATAGGGTCATTAGTTCTCTTCCGCCTTGAGTACAAAGTCAAATCTTTGCATTATAACTTCCTGATTATCTAAATTAAAGTTCTTAACGCTGAATACAAAAATATTATGTGGTTCAAATAGTACTTACACTGTCATTTCACTGAGCAAGTAAGACTAATTCTGCATGCTAAACACACTGAGTAGAAGTATTCATACTGTTTTCTTTTGAGGAGTAATAATTGAACATAATGTGATGTTCTGATATGTGTATAAAGTGGAGACTGAAGAAGTTGACCAGCACCTATCATCTCACCTGACATTTTACAGTGTTACATTTGAAATTTACTCTCATGTATAAATTTAAAACATTTTTAATATCCACTATGCTTTTGTTGCCTGCCCTTTTAAAGTGGAATTAGTCATGTTGGCAAAAAGAGGAGGTATGGAAAAAAGCTCTAGCAAACAGTACATAACTCTATGGCTTTTCTTTACTTTCTCAGGTCTTCTTCTCAGTATTAATTGGGGCTTTTAGTGTGGGACAGGCATCTCCACACATTGAAGCATTTGCAAATGCAAGAGGAGCAGCTTATGAACTTTTCAGAATAATTGACAATGTAAGTCTGAGCCAGCCAATTTACTCACCCCACAGCACATTTTCCAATGAAGGGTCAGTTTTGTTGTCACTTGATTTCCACAACCCGTCACTAGAAAGTGTGTGTTGTACCCTCATCACTTCCTAACATTTTCTTTTCTGTAGGAGCCAAACATTAACAGCTTCTCGACGCATGGACACAAACCAGACAATATTAAGGGAAATCTGGAATTCAGAAATGTTCACTTCAGCTACCCATCTAGGAAAGAAGTTAAGGTAAGTGCTAAATGATTAACTAATGGTTAAGAAGTTAAGGTAAGTGCTAAATGATTAACTAATGGTTAAGCAATCTGTTGGAGGCTTTTGGACACTTCCCTTGAGTGTAAAAACAGGAAAAAAGAAATGCATGTTTATTTAAGCTTAATATCGCACTGTCAGTTCATACATACTGTGTGCTCTGTGTGTGTGTGTGTGTGTATTAAAGTTTATTTCTCACTGGCCTCCCAGGTCTTGAAAGGACTCAGCCTGCAGGTGCAGAGTGGGCAGACAGTGGCCCTGGTTGGGAATAGCGGCTGTGGGAAAAGCACCACAGTGCAGCTGATACAGAGGCTGTATGATCCCAGCGAGGGTGAGGTGAGCTAGACACATGGCCCTTGGCAGTTACCATTATAGAGCCTGCTCATGCTGTGGTCTCTACTACAATTGTACTTATTTTTCATTTCAGGTCAGTATTGATGGACTAGACATCCGGACCCTAAATGTGAGGTATCTGCGGGAAATTATCGGTGTGGTGAGTCAGGAACCTGTGCTATTTGCCACCACAATAGCTGAAAACATCCGCTACGGTCGTGAGGATGTCACCATGGATGAGATTGAGAAAGCTGTCAAGGAAGCCAATGCTTATGACTTCATCATGAAACTGCCTCATGTGAGTCATTCCTGTCCTCTGCCATTCAGAAGTACAAGGCATCATGGAACTCTGGCCCAGTGCAGCACATAAGAAGTTAGGAATAGAGGTCAAGATTGCATTGGATTTCAAAGCTCTGCAACTGTCAACTAAGTATAGACACATATTTAAAACTTAGTTATTGCTGAGTTTAAAAAAATTGATCGTAGTGCCTGGGAGATTTGGGTGGTTTATTGGATTGCTTCCCAATGTTAAATTCTTTGCTCAGTCTTCTTGTGATTTTTCTATTGTAGAAATTTGACACTCTGGTTGGAGAGAGAGGGGCCCAGCTGAGTGGTGGACAGAAGCAGAGAATCGCCATTGCACGTGCCCTGGTGCGAAACCCCAAGATCCTGTTGCTGGACGAGGCCACGTCAGCCCTGGACACAGAAAGCGAAGCAGTGGTTCAAGTGGCCCTGGATAAGGTTTGTGATTCCCAGAACTGGTTTGTGAATACCATGAAATTCCACTGTCCAGTTCTCCTTTTTTATTTCAAATCATCACCCATCCTGAAAAGAAGGGATCTTTTGATTTTTTCTCAATTTTATTTTATTATCGGTACCTTTGCAATACATGCAGTGCAGTCCTCTTTGGGAATGAGTCTGTGTACATAACACAGTGTGTTTCTTTTTCTTAATCCCCTCCCTTTCCCTTCCCTCCTCCTCTAAATCCTCTTTCCCCATTTTCATTCCTGTTGACATGTTTGCAGTATGGAATGACTACATCTCCTGTGTGGAGTTGGGACATGTACATTCCATATTTTTTTCATCCTCTTTCCTTCCCTCTTTCCTCCATCTCTTGGTCCCCTTTCAATTTGCAAAAGATCTCTCTTCTTATTTCTTGTTACCTAGCCTTTATTTTGTCCTTTAGTTGCATTTGGAGTCTCTCAAGTAGACAAACCACGTAATATTTAAGTTTGTGTGTTTGATTTATTTCATCTAACATGGTGGTCTCGAGGTTCATCCATGTTCTTACAAATGACTTATACATATCCTTCTTTATGGCAGAGGAGTACCCCATAGTATACAAATATCACACTTTCTTTATCAGTTCATGGTTATATAAGCCACTTCCAAGATTTAGCTATTATGAATTATACTTCTGAAAACACGAATATTCATGTACAATTGTAATCTGATGTCTTGAACTCTTTCAGGAAGATACCTAGCAGGGCAATAGCTGAGTAAAATAGAATTTCTAGTTTTAGTTTTTTGAGGAATTTCCCTATGGATTTCCATAATGATGGTGCTAGCTATCCTTCCCACCCACAATGTAGAAGAGCTCCTCTTTCCCCACAGCTTTGCCAGAGCTTGTTATTATTTAACTTGGTGATGACAACAATTCTTTCTGAACTAAGATGGAATCTAAGTATTTTTAATTTGCATTTCTCTAATGGACAGAGATGTTGAACATTTTAATGCATTTATTGGCCATTTGTACTTCTTCTGAAAAGTGTTGGTTCATGTCAGTTGCCCATGTTTTGACCAGGTTTTTTATTTGGGGGAGTTAATTTTTTTTGAGTTCTTTATATATGCTAGATATTAGTCCCCTGACTAAGGAATGGCTGACAAAATTTTTTCCCATTCTGCAGATTGTCTTTTTTACTCTGTTGGTTGTTTCTGTGAAGAAGCTTTTTAATTTATTTTATTTTATTTTATAGAGGAAAACAATAAAAACAATGAAATAGAATTTCAAAACAAGATAATATATTGAATTTTGAACAACTATTTTGAAGAGAACACTATGCAATGTATTAACCACTGAAGCTTTTTAATTTGATATGATCCCATTTGTTGATTCTTGATGTTATTTCTTGTAAAGTTAGGGTTTGGTTCAGAAAAATCATTGCTTACATGTATGTCTTCAAGAATTTTACCTGTTTTATTTTCCAGCAGAATAAATGTTTCTGTTTTAACATTTAGATCTTTCAGAAACTTTGATTTTAGTGGTAACATGAGTCAAGATTCAGTCATCTGCATGTAGATAGCCAGTTTTTCCAGCACCATTTATTAAGAGACAATCTTTTCTGTAGTGTACACTTTAGGCCCTTTGTCAATGGACAAATTGTTGAGTGTGCTAAGAATTACTGCTGTATCCTCTGTTCTGTGCCACATGTGTGTTTTTGTGCCAATATCATACTGTTTTAGTCCCTGCAGACTTGTAGTATAATTTGAGGTCAGGTACTGTGATTCCTCACATCTTCATCTTGCTACCTAGGAATCACTCTTGCTATTCTAGGTCTCCTTCTAGTTCAGTATGAATGTTAGAAAATGTAGCCTCTTTCACAAATGGTGCTGGAAAAACTGGTCTCTTACATGTGGAAGACTGAATCTACACCCATCTCTCTCACCCTGTACTAAAATTAAACTGAAATGGATCAAAGACATAGATTAAAAATAGAAACACTGAATCTACTGGAAGAAAATATTAGTAAAACTCTTGAATACATAAGCATAGGCAATGACTATTGTGACGAGAGCTCAAATTTCACAAGAACACAAACAGTCAACAAATAAGATCATATCAAATTAAGAAGCTTCTGCTCTGCAAAAGAAACAACCGACATGGTAAAGAGGCAAACTATAGAATGGGAAAAATTTTACCATCCATTCTTTTTTTTTTTTTTTCCGGGACCGGGGATCGAACTCAGGGCCCTAGTGCTCAGCGGCAAGCACTTAGCCCACTGAGCTGTACCTCCAGCCCACCATCCATTCTTGTAGAGAAGACCAATATCTAGGACTCAAAAACATTAGACTCCCTCCAAATGAAAAAACAAAAAACCTAGTCAAAATATGTTCACTTGAAATGAATAGGCGATTCTAAAATGAAGTTCAAAAGGCCAGTAGATACATGAAAACATGTTTGGCATCTCTGGCCATTTGAGAAATGCAAATTAAAATAACACTGAGATTTCATCATAGTCCAGAAAAAAGGCTATTATCAAGAACCCTAAAGACAACCCATGCTGGCAAGACTGCAGGGATAAAGAACCCTTCCACATTGTTGGGGGGAATGTGAACTAGTACAACCACTGGGAGAAGTCAGTATGAAAGTTCTTCAAAAAACTAAAAACAGCAATTCCATTTGACCCAGTTATACCTCTTCTGGGTTTCTTCCTAAAAGTTAAAGGCCTGAGATTGCAGCAATGTGTGCACACTCATGTTTATAACAGCCCAAGTCATAATAGCTGAATCTCAGAGGTGATGTATACACCCAATAACAGATGAATGGATAATGAAAATGTGACATATAACTCAACCCTAAATATGAATAAATTTGGTTCATTTTTAGGGAAATGGGTGCACTTAGGGATCATAGTGCTAAGTGCAGTAAGTCAGACACACATGGTTCCATGTCACATAGTTTCTCTTACATGGGAGAAGTATAAGCCATTTAAAGAACAAAATAAAAGACAGATGATAGGAAAAGGGAAATAGATCTTTTGGAGATGTGAAGTGGACCTAGGGAGTGAGAGAGAAGGGAACGAGAGGAAGAAAGGGATTCTAAGCAAGGTTAGGGTGGGTTATGTATATATATCAGCTTCTGGGGTGAATGTATTCGCTGTGTTCCACAAACGTGTACTAATAAAGCAAATTTTAAAAGACTTTGCAATATGTGAGGCCAAGAGTAATGATACTGAGTGAAGAAATGAGCAAATGCATAATTACAGGAAATGTGAGCCCTCCTTTCTCAGTATTTGATAGACAAAAATTAGCAGGGTATAGAAAAGCTGAACAGTCCTTTCAACACTTTTGTCTTATTGGCATTTGTGGAACACTTTATGCTATAGCAGCAGAATACATTTTTTCTCAATGAAAGTTTCTCATAGAATATTCACAATGTTGGACCATATTGTGAACAAGAAAATAAACTCTTAACATCTCTTTTATTTTGTTTTACATTTTTTATTAGTCCATGTTGGCAGTACATAGTGATTACAGTCATGGGGAACTGGTACATGTGCATAACACATCCTAAAAGAATAAAATTAATGCATAGTATGTCATTGAGCCTAGTGGAATTAAACTACAAACTGGTGTCAGAGAGATATGTGAGAACACCCAAATAGTTGGAAATAAAGTTAAGTGAAATTTTTACTTTATTTGTGGAACCCTTAAAGAGAATATGGCACATTTGAGAAAAACATTTTATTTAAATACAATTGTTTAAGAATTTGTGACAATTCAGAGTTAGGCTGGACTGACCCTTATCATTCAAACAAGAATTTGATAGTCTGGGGAACTTTGAAACTGCTAGAAAAGTGCTAAATTGAAAATATCTGAAGTATGTTGCATGAACTAGGTGAACATTAAAGAATTTTGTAGTGGTAATACACAAATAGAAAGTTAATTATGGATGTTTACATGGCATATAATAAAAATGCATGAGTACTAAAAAGAAGCAAATTATTTATGATATTTGTATCAGAGTAAATTCTTAAATTTTCACTTGGGATTACACTGTCTCAATTTTCTGTGCTTTGTGATTAGTTTTTGCCCCTCGTGTAACTTTAAAATAATAAAATTGTATGCCTTATAAAAATCATCTAAAGAGCAAAGGAAACAGGGAAATAGGAAACAGGGAAAGAGGCTTCGTGGAGAGGGGAAGGGAGCATTGGCTGGGGGAAGACGGGAGGAAGGGGAGGGGAAAGGGAAGTAAACAGGATCAAGGTGCAGTGTGTCTATGTACCAGTACCCCCTGATAAAGGTATTTCCTATGCATGTGAAACATGCACACATATTAAGAGGAACATCACCAAACAGAACCTGAGGCTCACTGTATGCAGGCGGCACATGTGTGCTGTTTAGTGTATCATGGTAAGCAGGCTACACGCGGAGGAAAGAGAAAGGACAGACTGAGTGTTTGGCTGCGACTGTCACAAGAGGACCAGAGATGCGTCCAGGCTTGTTCCAGCTCTGCCCCTCCAGTAAAATTCTGTACGCTTGACAGAATTCCATGGTAGGGAAAAGTAGTGTTCTAAGTATTCCATGAACCAGACTAGTGGCAGATGGAATGGTGGCTGCTTTAATTTGCCCTTGAATTTGTTTACCTGTCATTTCACATCTGTGTTTTCTTGACGAAGTTTTCTTATAGTTCCATAGTGGAACTATGTACCAAGTTTTAAAGGAAAGCAGACTTAAAAGGTTGTATATAAAATAATTTTCTTTAGGGTATAAATTTTGGAAGGGTGTTCCACATGTCTCCTTTTTTTCAAAGATATCTAAACCTTCTTGTATGGTTTTCTCTACTTTCTAGCTACTGTCAGGTAATTTTGTTCATATGGATTTTTTTTCTTTTCAGCGTTTTCCCATCTCTTTTTTTCTCCATCTTGACTCTGATCTTTCTGTGCATGTCTATTGTGTTTAATATAGAATGACAGAAATTATAATCATTGGGAAGGTTACAGAAATTAAAGGTATTTTAGACAAGTTCTGATGATGTGCCTCTATTTTGTAGTAAACTGTGAATAATATGAAGCATTTTACGACATTTGCATAGCACTCAAGTTTTCCACAATCCTTTTGACAAAGAAGAAATTTTACAAAGCACTTTCTGTGTATAAGTTCTTTATGGGTATAACTTTATTTGCTTCCCCCAATTACTCTAAAAAATAAGTGATATTATTATTTCTGTTTTATATATGAAAAAATGGAGCTGCACATTGGTTAAAAAATTGGATTAAAAATCTAGGTAAAGTGCTGGGGATATAACTCAGCAGTACAGTGCCTGCCTGGCAAGTGTGAGGTCATGAGTTCAATTCCTGGTACAAAAAAATAATCTGGGTAAAATCCTAGAACTCATCAATGGCAGAACTACTATTTGCATCTAGGTCGATATGATGCTGAAGTGTAGGCTTTGCAACCTCATGTTTATCTTTTGTCTTGATCACCCTCTGAGACACGAAGTTAGGTTTCTTAAGGTTGATCACCAGCTGATAAATACGAATATAGCACTCTGGACTGGTTTTATTTTGATTAGTCAGTGTTTGAGTTGTAGGATTTTGTTACATTGTATAAATCCCTGATTATTACTGCAAATTTAGACAGATAGATATGAAGTAAAATCCTTAGAGGAACACATTATTAATATGTAGATGTTATATTTATGTTTTTATTTATTATAAATAATTTAAATAGTCATCCATTGACTACACATTTATTATAACATTAGATATCCTTTTCCATAGCATTGATGGTTTTTCAATGTCTAGACCAGAGCTGGGCATGGTGGCACATGCCTGTAATCCCAGCACTTGGGAGGCTGAGGCAGGAGGATCACTGTGAGTTCAAGACCAGCCTGGGCTACAAAGTGAGCTCAAGCCTAGCCTGAACTGCATAGCGAGATCCTGTCTCATCAAAAAGACAGAAAAAAAAAGTCTAGACCATTGGTACATAGTAATACAAGTTGAATGAAGAGTTTTGTGCATGGGGTTATTAATGGATTCAAAAGCTCTTGTTTGTCTTTCCTTAGGCCCGAGAAGGCAGGACCACCATTGTGATAGCTCATCGCTTGTCCACAGTTCGGAATGCTGATGTCATTGCTGGGTTTGATGATGGAGTCATTGTGGAAAAAGGGAGTCATGATGAACTCATGAAAGAGAAGGGTGTTTACTACAAACTTGTCACAATGCAGGTTTGGTTAATCTCTGAAAATTTCTTGGGTTAATGCTAACAATAGATGTTACGTGACCTGTTGAAAAAGCAAGAAAAAATACTTAGGGATTCAGCATCAGACCACTGCTTTAGATACTTTTTTCTTGAAATAAGATGAGTTAAATAAAAATGATTTTAAAATATATTGAGTTCAGAAGTACTGAGTACACTAGTGACCTCTAGTAATGTGTCTACTGAACATTTCAGTTCTGAGTAATCTGAACTGAAAGGTAAGTAGAAAATGCACCACAGACTGAAGAGTTTGTTGCCAAAAGGGCAAAATTCTCAAGGATTTCTAACAATGATTACATGTTGAAATGATAATATTGGATATCAATAATATCTTGGGTATATTAGGTTAAATAAAATGTAGAATTAAAACTGACTATGTCTTTTTCACATTTTTAAATATGACTACTAGAAAATTTCAGATGTGGCTCACAAGGGGCTCATACCACATTTCTCTTAGCCTTGGTCCATCGCAAACCGGACAGAACCACATACCCACAGAAAGGACTTGACTAGATAAGACACAGAGAAAGGGTTTTGTTTTCCTTCAGCACATCAAGGGGGAATTTTTATTTATTGGTTTTCATCTCCCAGTATATAACACAGAAAAGAAATAACAATTTAATGTCATCCTTTCCTGTGGTTAATTAGATTATAATTTCCTCTGTAATCTGAGGTTTGATAATTAAGTTTCATTCATTAACAGAGTCTCATCAGCTTATGCATATTTCTTGGTTTGTTTTAGACACAAGGAAATGATAGTGAATTAGAAAATGAAGTTTGTGAATCCAAAGGCGAAAGTGACGCCTGGGCTGTGTCTTCAAGAGAGTCAGGATCCAGTGTAAAAAGAAGATCAACTCGGAGGAGTGTGCGTGAACCACAAGGCCAAGACAGAAAGCTAAGCACACAGGAGGCCTTGGTATGGGGGAAAATGTAGAGTTTTTTTGTCAGTGTATTTATTTTTGTTCGTACATGTTTGCAGTACATAATGGTCATATTCATCACGGGGACTTATAGATGTATGTAACACATCTCAATAATGTTTTTAGCCCCTTGCCCCCTCCAACCCTTCTTCCCCACCCCATTTACGTTTTTCCTTTCTTTGCTTTACATCCCTTTTCCTTATCTTCCCTCTTCCTTCCCCATCTCTTGTTCCCCTTTGAATTTGAAAAAATTCTCCCTCCTTCCTAATATCTGTCTTCCATTTGACTCCTTCTGGGTACTTCGGTTTTCTCACACAAGTGAAGCAACGTGATATTTAAACTTGAGTGTCGATTTATTTCACTTAAGATTATGGTCTCGAGATGCATCTATTTACCTTACAATATCTCAAGTTTATCCTTCATGTATCAGAGGAGTAGTCCGTTGTGTGTAAATATCACCTTTGCTTTGTCTGTTCATCCACTGGTGGGCATCTAGGCTGTTTCCAAGATTGAGTTATAAATTGTGCTTCTATAAACCTAGGTATGCATATGTTACTAGTGTATGATGATTTTAACTCTTTCAGGAAGATGCTTAAAAGGGGAATAGTTGGGTCAAATGGAACCTCTAGTTTTAGTTGTTTGAGGAATCTCCATACTGTTTTCTGTAGTGGATTAATATATAGAATATACAAAGAACTCAAAAATATTGGACCCTCTAAATTTAATGATCCAATTAAAAATGGGCATCTAAAATGAATAAACATATCTCAGATGAATAAGTATGAATGGCCAATAAATACATGAAAAAAATGCTCGACATCTCTGGCTATTTGAGAAATGCAAATTCAAACAATATTAAGATTCTATTTCACTCCAGAAAGAATGACCAATCAATAACCAGTATGGGTGAGGCTATGGGAGAAAAGGAATGCTTGTTCACTGTTGGTGGGACTGCAAGTTGGTACAACCACCATGGAAAGGCGGATGTACAGTTTTATGTACTGAACCCTGCCCTCATCACTCTCTTGTTGGGGGCTGGTGCTGGTGCTTGTGTAGGAGTAAGAACAAGCAATGATTTTCCAGAATCTTCCAGAATGTTCCACAAACCCAAATGTCAACATTTTACCATCAGTTTGGAATTTAAAGGTACAAATTTAAGAAGAAATTAGAATTTGAATTTGTAAGACAAAGAGTCTTGTGGGTCTTCAGATATTAAAATTTCTATTCTATTCATTTCTACTTGTTAATAATCTTATATTTTAAATGGTAAACCAAGAGTTACATAATTGTTGCTATACCCTTTATTGCCTTATAAACTATGGGGCACCATTAGAGAATTGTTCAGCTGTTTTTAAAAGCTGAAAAGCTACCTGTTGGTTAGGAATAAGGATAGGATATATTTGTTTTAAAAATTTGTACATAAAAGAATCATACCCCATCAAATTAACTATTCATCCATTTTTTTAACTGGCTTGTTATAATCTCTTATGTTATCTAGGATGAAAATGTACCTCCAGTGTCCTTTTGGACAATTCTCAAGCTGAGTTTAACTGAATGGCCTTATTTAGTGGTTGGTGTGTTTTGTTCCATTATAAACGGAGGCATGCAACCAGCATTCGCAGTAATATTTTCAAAGATTATTGGGGTAAGTGTTTATGTCTATTTGTGTGTTTGCTTTTGAGTCCTGAGTCAAGAATGAAAGAACTGTTTGTATTTGTTGTAGTATACATCACCCTCCAAACATGTGCTTGACATGAAATCACCCTGTTAAATGTAAAATGGAAGTTTGGTTCTGAGAGAAAAGCAATTTTGCCAATTCTACTTGTCATGGTTTCTATCCAGGGCGCTGAGATATTGGTATTCTAGGTGCTAGGAACCAGGTCCCTGAAATAGTTAGCGGCATTGGTGAAGTGACTTTTCCATTCTTGCCATTGCTGGGTTCTGAGCAAAAGCTGTGGCCCTTCCCTAGTATGCAGCGGACTTCCTCAGCTGTTTATCAGATGGGCTTGAGAATGACCTGATCTGTAACATACTCCTTTGCCAGGACACAATGGCCAGGCTTAGCACGCAACTGCTGTCAGATATAATAGTCAGGTCACTTGCAAAGGCTGCAACAAAAGGAAACAGTTTCCTACTACAGATTGAGGTTGAAACTTGCGTCCACTGGTTCTAGCAGCGGCATTTTCAATAATAAAGTTATAGCTTGGGCAAGCAAGTTCTCTACTTAGTGAAAGATTTTCAACCATCAAGCCAAGGACACCCTTGCCATATTGTGGAAAACCTTGTGGAGACAGATCGATTCACACAAAAAACATAAGTCAAACAATAAATTTTGATTTTATAACAAGAAATCCCCATAACTATTCAAGTTTACCTGGGACTGCTCATTTAAGGTTGATATGCATGTGTATTGTATTCAGTAAAAAAAAAATATCTTCACCATGAAAGTTGCTCAGAAGTAGATTGTTTGCCTTGATGGGGCACGACCTGGGGTTCAAGCTCTAGTACAACCATGGAAAAGCAAATCAATAAATAACTCAATGTCTGCTTTGTGCCAGGTAGTTTTATACATGCTGAAAAAGTGTCAAGGAGATAAATATGATGGTGTGTGTAGTCTAGGACAGGGAGCAGCAAGCTCTGCCTGTAAAAGAGAAGCAAACAAGTATTTTAGACTTTTCAGGTTTCTCTTGCAATAATTGACTCTGTTCTTGTGGAGGATGCACTGTTATAAACAGTCTGGATACAAGCAAACAAGGGTGAATTCCACAGAAACTTGGTGTAAAGCATGGTGTGTAGCTTGCTGACCCCTGTCCTGCCCTACAGGCAGGAGAACCAGATTGTGCTGCCACCAGAAGAAAATGGTGGAAGTGGGTGGTTTAGAAATGGGTTTTGCTCTGTGCAATGGAAATTCAGTTTAGGGAATTTATATTTTCTCATGCTTATATTTCTATTTTCTCATGTTTATTCATGTAAGTAGTAGCCTAAAGCTCTGTCATTCAGGGCTGGCTCGTGAACTCCAAATGTTGGCTGCGCATCCAGTATTCATCCTGTTGTAAACAGTGGGCTCTGGGTCTTGATCACTTGGGTTTATCTGTCTGTGTCTAAAGTCTCTGAGTAAATGTTTATGATAATAAGATGTCTGGTGCTCAGTCAGCTGGCCGTAGTCCCCACTGGTCTCACACTGTTCATCTTATGCTGCAACTGGCCTGGGACCCTTCTTTGGTTTAGAAAAACTTGGGCTGAATGAATTGGCACCTGTCTATAGTCACCAAAACCACATCACCTTTTCTAAGCACCTCAGGGACAGTTTGGAATGTTCACCTAGTAAAACATTGACTTGCCATGCAATACAGATCTTCACCAAGAGAAGAGGAAGGCGTTTGCATTGCTTCTTTATATACTAAACAGGCACTCGCTGCCCCATAAGGTAAACTGAGAGTGAAAAGTATTAGATCAATTTGTGAGTGACAGTCTGTAAGGAAGAAAGAATACAGGTAGATGCACTGGAGGTCAGCATTGTGGAAGCCAAACCTGATACACAATATAGAAATGCTCCCTGCAACCCCCAAATCATGCCACTTAGTAAATAAGTCAGAACAGTAATGATCTCTTCATGAGTGAATCAACATCCTTTCAATATTTTCTCACAGATCTTTACAAGAAATGATGATCCTGAAACAAAACGACAGAACAGCAACCTGTTTTCACTGATGTTTCTAGTCCTTGGAATTGTCTGTTTTATTACATTTTTCCTACAGGTAAATGCCTATGTTTTTACCTTCTTAATTTTGGGGGATTTGTAAACATCTGTATATTTTCCCTTTTAGTGTAGTTGCTCCGCTGTGGACTCAGCTGCTAACAACCACAATTTGTTTGTCCTCTGACTTCCTTGCTTAAAATCTCCTCCCACTCCCCACTCCCCACTCCCCATGCCCCAACTGGAAATGTTCGTGAAATCAGAAGGAATACACTGGTTGACCTACTATGATGATCAGAAATACAAGGTGGGGATTCAAAAATGGCTTGGATGTCATTTTGGATTAAGTACTACTGGACAATTTAAATACTCAAATATCTTCCTGTATTCTATAAACAAACAAACAAAACTTTCTAAACAGGTCACACTGCTTTCAGCAGAGTTTGGAAGGTTTATCAATCAACTACTTTTGTTAAAGGAAAAAGAACTCTTTTATTAACAGAAGAATACTGATCCTCAAGACTACAGGAACCAGTTTTAGAGTCATATTTGCAAATCATTTAAAATAAAATTGCAAAGGAATGCAGAGCTTTACAGGTTTAGCATGATACACCAGGAAGGGGTTGGTGCTCCTGAAGTCCGAGTGTCACTTGTGCAGGTACCCTATTGTGTGTCCTTGTCGATATAGGTAAATTATAGTGTCTAATCTTAGTTATTTTTGTCTGTAAAATAGGAATAATGTTGCCTGTAGGTATAAGAGGGCTTTTGTAACCAAATGCTCAGCAAGGGCAAACAATCACTTGTTCTATGAATGAAGGACTGACTAGCCACATACACTTTTTTCTTTTATTGTTGAAACTCTGAATGTTCCTTTAACATATTATAAGCAGTATTAAATTGCATTAACAAGTAGGACATTGTTTGGACCTTATTAGATGCATAGAAAATTTTAAAAGACTAATGCCTTACTGAGTGTTCACAGTCACACTGGGGACTTCAGTGTCACTGGAATGAATAAAGTCACTACATACACTGTTGCTATACCAGCTGTTACTGCCGCAGGTTTCAGAGAAGGCAAAGACTGGGCAGTGTCGAGTTGGTAAACGAACACAGAGGTAGATAGGCTTTGAGCCGGTCCCTTCAGTTTTGACCATTTGGACAGCTGAAGCAAAGGGAGGAGGGCGGTACAGGATAGTACTTGGACTCTGAGCTTGCCTCTCCTGCTGCAGCCTGGGCAGCAAGAATGGTCGATGAAGTCCAGGTCCTCCAAGGTATAGTGACAACACAGTGGCTAGAAAGGCTGGAATGCCCAGGTATCATTTCAGAAACACAAGAAGGGAGCTCCGTGGAGGATGAAAGCTCAGACTCTGGGTTTCTGTTCCGATAAGGATTCTCAGAGACCTCCACTCCAATTCCACCTCTGCTACCTTATAACTGTGGCCTCTAGCACCGCACCAGCCTCTTGAGAACTTCAGTTTCTCCTGGAATTTAATGAGATCGTGTATGTTAAGCTCTGTGTTGAGGAAGGCTAGCACTTTATATGAATAACAGTGATTGCTTTTATGTGGGCAAGGCGTGCCACTTTCTATTGGTTCCAATGGCAGAAACCCACGTGTAATCATTTCCAAGTAAATATAGGCACTAAGTGGTTTCAGTCTCAGTCTCAGGACAGGATTATTCTCTGCTCGCCTCATGCGTGGATGATACACATTAGCAGACAGTTAGTTCGCATTACTAATTGGCTGCGAAGGCTGTGGTCTGTGGACACTGTGTGCTCCATACGTGATGGCGGTCGAGAGATCGATGGCTCTTTATGGCCTCTGAGTTACCTGGCTCCCTCTACCAAGACCACACAACCCTTGGCACTGTTCCTTCCATGCCTTTCAGTCACACCCTGGGAATGCCAAGTACATGTCCCTGCCCACCTTTGTTATTCTGACTGTGGGGGAGATGCAGGGCTGTTATCAGGGCTCCTCCCCTTCTCAGGCACCACACAGCACTTCCACTCTGCCTCCCCAGGCCTTTCTGCAGCAGGCCTTACTCTTAGCTGCCGCTTCGCGGTTCCAGGAAGCAGGAAAAGCCCTGTGCAGGAGTGAGGATTCTGTTGTCCTTCTGTTTTCTTGGACATGGCCTAGCACATTCAAATCTCACTGTGTTCTTTCCCAGGAGCTTTATTTCCTCTACCCAAACCCAGAAGATTGTAGCCTTGAAGGACAGGGGTACAGGAAAGAGTGCTCTCTTAAGGAGACTTCTGCCTCTGCCTACTTCACAGAACTTGGCTTTTTCTTTTACATGAAAACCAGGAATTGTTTACCGTTCTATGCATCCTGTACAATGAGGGTGATGATAAGTACCTCTTTTCCCAGATTACACTCAAGTCCTTGTTTAATTATGAATAGCACACCTGTTCACTGTCCCAGTGGCCCAGGGTAGGTATTACATGATGTAGCCCCTGTGTTTCCAGGGCCCCCTGTCTTGGGAACAGCACCCAGCTATAGACCACTATTCTGCAAGGAAATGAACAAAGCTTGGAGTAGGGGACAGAGAAACACATTCCCAGTAAATCTCTGGCCAGCTACCTGGGAGTGGCAGTGGTAGTGTCAAAGCCCAGCTCTCCCGGCTACACACCTTTGCTCCCTTGTACCTTTCTCCATAGTACATGGCCACAAAACAGTAAAGCCTCGAAGCAGGCTTTCTCCGCAATGCTGTAAAGCGCTGTTGTGTTATGTAGCTGCTGGCTGAGTCTCTGACACGTCTTCTGGGTGTCATGTTCTCTTTCTTCATAGGGCTTCACATTTGGAAAAGCTGGAGAGATTCTCACTAAGCGACTCCGGTACCTGGTCTTCAAATCCATGCTGAGACAGGTATGTCTGGGAGGGTTGAGTCCTGGGCTGTGCGGGACCCCACAGGGGCCTGGGGGGTGCAGCAGTGGCAGCTTGGCCAGGTTACCTGGACTTGGATCCTGTACAGCGTTAGTTGTCCCTCAGTTTCATCTCAGAGGTAGGGCAGAATCATCTCCTGGTGACCCTTCACCTGGGTCTCTGCTCAAGCGTCTCTGCAGAGTGCACCTCTCTCTCCACCCCTGCTCCGAAAACAGCATCTTCTCGGACTTTTTTATGCTTTGACACTGCTCTGTTTTTCTTTATCACAGTTCTGTCTCTAGAACCTAAGCTTTGCTGGTTTTGTCCAACACTTAGAAGTCATCCTTGGGAAAAAATGAGGCACTCAGAGTTTTTGTGCTTTTTTTTCTTTCTAACTGGATGATCTACTTTTGCGTTTTGTATATAAAGTCCCTTTCTTGTCCATGGAATGTCACATCCTGAAGCTGAACGAAGGGGAGTTAGTTATAAACAGAACTGACCTGGTCACTTTCTTCCTGGAGCTAAGAGTCTCATAAACAGGACTGTAAAGTAATAAAACCTCTTTTCTACCACAGGATGTGAGCTGGTTTGATGACCCTAAAAACACCACTGGAGCACTGACGACAAGACTTGCCAGTGATGCCTCTCAGGTGAAAGGGGTATGTATGTGTCTTGTCTCTGTCTGCATTTGACACACTTGGCCATTTTGCACCTCAGCATCCGATTACAGATGTTACTTATCATCACTCAAAAAGGTTAAGTGAAAAGATCAAGATGTGATAGTTATGTGCACCAGTTCCCCATGATGAATGCATTTATTATATGTTGTAAACATATGCTAATAAAAATGATTTACAATAAGTAAATGAAGAAAACGTTAGACACCAAATCCAAAAGTATATTACTTACTGGCAGTTACTTTCATTAACAAGATGCACATAGAAGAATAGGTGTTTAGTAAAATTTATTTTCACAGTATCATTCAGGATCAGTCTATGCTAGAGTTCAGTCAACAAAAAATTATAGCTGCTACTGAAGAAAGGATGTGTGGCTGCTGACACAAAGTTTAGGGCTACTGCAGCTCAGAACAAAGGGAAGAAAGTATTCTTAAAAATGGATTGAAACAACTGAAAAGCATACTAAGAAAATAAAGGTATCAGGAATAACTTTAAACATCAAACCACGAGGTTTTCACATTACTGAAGCAGCTTCATTCTGCTAACCATAAACCTGGAGAAAATGTAACTCCTGGACTCTTTCATTTTATTTTGATATGTGATTCTGCAGGGAAGTAGGGGGGAAAAAGAGTCATATCGAAATTAAAAGGAACAAGGTATTTTGAAACTTTTTTCTGGGAGAAAGTGGTTGAGGGAATGGCGAATTGAAATATATATCATTTCAAAATGAAGCTCAGAAAATAAACCTTTCTTATTCCTAATGACCACAAGTGTTTTATAATTTGAGTTGAAAGGCCATGGTGGTGCTCTGAGGAGGAAGCAGCAGGAGGGAAATAACAGGGATGGGTGACTGCTTCTCAGTTCTGTAGATTCCTACTCTGGGTGCAGGACACTGAGCTCTGGGCTTGAGAATCAAGTCACCAGTGCTCTAAATCCGAGCAGCTGGGACTCCGCAGCATAGAGTCCTGGGTCTTTAAGGGCCACTTTCCTGTATGCTAAAGACACTCTTGTCATCTCTGATCTGCCCTACTGATCTCTGGGGTCCTTGCCTGCCAGCCAAAGCTGGATGTCTGGTGTCTTCAAGGTAATGTAGCAGGGAGCTCCTGCTGTGAGCCAGGGAATGTTCTGGGTGCCTCTCTCAGGAAGCAGTGGGGGTGGGCAGTGCAGTTCCTGGGAACGGGAGCCATAGACTTCACCTTTGCACCACAGACTCACTCCAGGTTGCATCGTTCGAGCTTCATGTGGAAAAGATGTGGGACAGAGAGCTGGATTTGAAGACCCCTCTGCTGTATGATTTTTTTTTTCCGGTACCAGGGATCGAACTCAGGACCTTGCGCTTGCCAGGCAAGCGCTTATGCCACTGAGCTATACCCCCAGCCCCTCCTCTGCTGTGTGATTTTGCCAGACTTTGCAAAGCATTCCTTTAATGTATGGTTGTCTTGGTTACTTTTTCCTTGTTGCTGAGACAAAATACCCGACACCCAAAATGAAGGAAGGAAAGGTTTATTTAGCTTACAGTTTTTGGAGGTTTGAGTCCATACTTGGCTGGTTCTGAGGCACAGTGGCACATGGCAGAGAGCTACAGTTTATGGTGGCGGTACACAGAAAAGCAACAGGCACAAGAAGGGAGGAGTGGCAGCAAGCAGCCTCTTTCTCTCCCTTACATATACAAACTGTCCACCCTAGGGTGGCTATAGCCCCCCCCCATAATCCCAGCAAACTATCAGCCCTAGGGTGGGTATAGCTCTCACATCCATAATCCCAGCATGGGATCATGGATCAGTCATAAACTCTAAAAGCCACCCCATAACTGCCTGAGGATTTGGGGGGACCTGCAAACACAAACCATAACAATGGTTAATGATAGGATCAGATAAAAGTGTGATGTATTTTTATGCTATCTCCTTCAGCCCTGGCACTGTACGCTTGTGTGGAATCTAGTGTATATGAAGGCTACTGGGACTTGTAGGGTCTTTTTCTGGCAAAGTATTAATCTAGTGATTATATTAGAAACATGAAGTCAATATGGGGTATGTATGATGGTATAAGATTTGTGTACCAGAATCCAGAGTGGAGTGCTGTGGCTGTCTATCAGAGCCTCCACTCAGAACGGTGAGAGGGCACTGGGAATGTCCCAGAGGGAGATGTGATGCACCAAATGCCACAGCAGTGGACCAAGTGAACTTCACGTGTTGCCTGCCAGCGGTGATCACTGTGCGCTTCTGAAAGCTGTGGTCAGGCTCCTGCTGACAAACCGAAAATCACATGCCAGCTTAATAGAAGTTACAGTTCATAAGTATAAACTCTATCATTTTCCCAAATACAATCCAAGTTAGAAATAAGTATTTCAGATAGGCCTAAATATACTTTGGCAATTTCTGCCATTCCCAGTTTAATATAATGGTCACTCTTTTTTTTTTCTGTAATGTGCAGAGTTTGCTTTAGGAAACATCTTATGATTAAGATGTTCTCAGTAGTAAAAAACTGGAGAAGGTAGAACTACGTAGTTCAGCTCTAGATTGTTGTTCTTTTATTTTTAGTATTTGTCCAGAAGTCACTTATATCCTCATTTTCAAAGTCTACCAAAACTGCTAAAGTAAATTGAATAGATTTTTAGGAAAGCAAGTTGTCATAGTCCTTAAAAACACATAAGCATGGATTTTAAATACAATATAAAAATGTGACTCTAATTTTTTTTTTTTTTGCAGGCAATAGGGTCCAGGCTTGCTATAATTACCCAGAATATAGCAAATCTCGGGACAGGAATTATTATTTCCTTCATCTACGGCTGGCAATTGACACTTTTACTCTTAGCCATTGTACCCCTGATTGCAATAGCAGGATTTTTTCAAATGAAAATGTTTTCTGGACAAGCACTCAAAGATAAGAAAGAACTGGAACATTCTGGGAAGGTGAGTCAGAAGAAATAGATCCGAATTGGTCCTGGTTTATCACTTCCTATTACTCACAACCCTCTGCGGATGCTTTTATAACCATTCCTCGAAGCCATATTTCTTGCCTCTGTTCTGTAGATTAGAAAAATGAAGAAAAGTAGCACACACATTCTTAGCTCAAAGTGTCAACTTGATTGGAATGGGCTTTTCTGGATTCAAGCCATATTTTCACAGTCTGATCTTTCCCTCTCCCTCTTCACTTCAGTTCTTTCCTTTGTGCCTTTCTTGCTCCCTTCTCACCTCTTTCTTTCTCTCCCCTCCTACTTTTTTATGTATGCTTAAATTTATGCTTCATTTTCAAAAGGCCCATTTTATTACCTATGGTAGGGGAGAGTCAGTATTGCAAAGCCCTCAGGGCACCCACTTTTTCTCTTTTTCATGCCTCCTCTCTTCATCCTATCTCTGTTTCTCCTCCACTTGGTACCTTTTTCAGAGTTTGCTTGTACGATTTTTTTTCCCTCATCATTTAAAAATGCTTGTGTGACATTCAGTGTTGCCTGGCACTGCTTTCCCCCTTATCACAGCACTGGGGGGTGAGTTTCACCATCATCTCATTGTGGAGTGCTAAGCACAGGCAAGGCAGTGGCTCCGGTGCCTGAGAGCTGGGTCACTTGGGAGTCAGAAGTCCATCGAAGACAGCTGTGCTCCTGTGAGCAGAAAACAAAAGAGGTGCTCTGAGCAGAACATACTCACAGATTAGACAGCAGAAATGGAAGTCGGAGCAGGGCAGACCCCAAAACAAATCCTGATGTCTAGACAGGAAAACATCTAGTGATGGGGATTGTGGTTTCCTGGAAGTCAGGGCAGGATGCAGGCAGGTGAGGTTGCTCTGGGTGTCAGCAGGCCCAGGTGACTGAGGTGCTTCATTCTACACCTTGACCTTTGTGGTCTGGCCATGCTCCAGCCTACGTAACATTGGCCCCAGCCAGGGCGTACACCCTGTGCTGATAACTCTATTTGATCATGTACTTTGTTTTTCTTTCTTCTTGTGGTCTTGACTTTATTCCTGAGGAAGCAGTGCAAAATATAGGATAATATGTACCAAAACAAAACAACAAAAGTAATTACTATTTAATCATGTCATTAACGATACATTTGAAGTATCTTAGAGGAGAGCCATAGACTGTTTCTGGGAAGAAACTGGCCAATCCTGAATTAATTTATGTCTAATCAAATTTAGAATTTTGAAATGGTGGATCAGATATGAGATTCTTAAGAGTTCTGTTAGCAAGGCTGAGGGAAGGGGTACAGATGGATACAGATATGTGTAGATATGGCAGATTTTCTGAGTAGAAGTCAGGAATGTGGTACATGCTCTCATTCAGTGGTAGCTCCTGAGAAAGAGAAAGGTGTGGAGGGAAAGTGGTGCTTGTAGCACAGCCAGTCCACACAATGTGGAAATCAATCACCATAAGGTCGTACTTTGCAGGTTACCATTGAGTGTTTATTATATGCTAGGCTCCATCCTGAGAACACTACCAATGTTATCTTATTTAATGCTCCAAATAACCCTATTGAATTATCCCTGCTAGAAAGAATAAAGCTCAAAGTTCAGAAAGATCAAAGTTATATATACACAACCCCCCAACTGACCTCCAACTGATCTGCTCCTTATATCCCTGTTCACACGTATTCACTGTTTTTCTCACAAAAGCCCCCCAATCTCTTACAATATAAATCAGATCATACTAACCCATAATTTAAATCCTGCAGTGGCTTCTGATCATATTTGGAGTCAGATCCCTCCTGTTACACTGGTTATAAAAAAATTAAACAGCTTCTGCACAGAAAAGGAAACCACCAACAGAGTGAAGATACAGCCTCCAGAATAGGAGAAAATCTTTGCTAACTGCCCTTGTGGTAGAGGATTAATATCTAGAATACATAAAGAAAATGTAGAAAGGCTAACACAAAAGACCAAATAACCTAACCAATTGATGGGAAAATAAATTGAACAGAGAATTCTAAAAAAAAAGTACAAATGAACAGTAAGTATAAGAAAAAAATGTTCAACCACATTTGAATTCCATTTCCTCCCAGGTTGTCATATAAAGTACAAAAAGCAGTAAATGCTGACCAGAATGCAAGGCAAAAGGGACCCTTCTACACCACTGCTGAAAATATACATTAGTGAGCCACTACAGAGTGTTTAAAAAACAAGACCTAGCACTACCAAATGACTCTGCTATACTGCTCCTTGGTATATATCTAAAGAAATTAGGTAACATATAATAGAGATATCTGCATACCCATATTCATTGCAGCAGCACAGCTTACAGTAGTATAAGAAATGGAACCACCCTTGTATCTACCAGTGGATCAATGGATAAAAGAAAACACGGTATGCACGCCCAGTGGAGAATTAATGAGTCACAAAGAACGAAATTATGTCATCTGCAGGAGAATTGATAAAACTGAATATTACCGTGTTAGACAAAATATCTCCATCTCAAAGAGACAATTATCGTGTTTTCCCTAATATGTGAAATCCTGAAAAGAGTCAGGAAAGCAGAAGGAATGCTGTGATCAAAGGGAATAGGAAGATGTCTGTGATAAAAATAGGTTATATACAATGCACTTATAAATATCACTTTGAAATCAATATTTTATAAAATTAATATGCACTAATAATACATTTTTAAAAGACTTGGAATAAGTGAAAGTGAGGAGACACAGTGCTAATTAAGGCTTTTTCTAATTGCTTCTTTGTGTATCAAGATAAAGTGTTTCATTCACCAATCAAGGGGTATGACTCAACTTTATTGGGCTGGGTACACACAGAAAAGCAGGGACTTTGAGGGACTCATTGGAAACAAAACACACCTGTCTTAGAAAATGTCACACAGAAAATATTTCTTAAAATTACTCTGAAATTTACAAGGAAATCTTTTTAAAAGCAGGCGTTACTAACTTGTTAATATTGGTACTAATCTAGAAAAATTTGTTTAAGCTCATAATGAAAAATATTTCTAATGTGAATTAATATTTTCTTTGGGGCGTTTCCATGAAGGTAGTTTTTTCTTCTAACTTCATGCTTTCTGTACTTTTTTAGGATTTTCCAACATGAGCATATGTTAATTTTTAAATAATTAAAACAAGTTTTAGAATATTTTAACCTGGAAAGTCTGGATACTTTCCTGCCATTCTAAGTAGTTTATATTAAACATAACATAATTCAACTTCCTTTTCCTACTTGGATCAAAAACTGATATATTTTTAATTTAATTTTTGAAATAAGTTTGGGTTAAGAATGTGTTATTAATTTTTGGTAATGGCTTTTTGCAGTACTCTTCAAAAGTGGCTCAATGTGGATGAAATATTTGCTGTTGTCTTTGAAGAGACAATGTGTGTGGGGTGCAGTGAAGAGTAAGCAGGACTCCACGTTTATGAGGTCCTTTTTCCCTCCGTGCCCGTCTACCCAGATCCCAGAAGGTGGTAAAGGGCATTTGTCTCCCAGTCAAATAGCACTGTAGAAAGTGCTACCAGGACATGCCTGAATGATGGGAACTTTCTGGTCAACATTGATAATAAGTTCCAGCGGTCCTTACACATTATTTATTTGATCCAGCAATCTCACCATTAAGAACTGATACTGAGAAAGTCTTTCCATATGGACAAACGTTTAGCTACAAGGATAGTTATTACAACATTCTTTAGCAAGGAAAAAACTGAAAACAGTGAGCCAAAATAAAGAAATATGTGCTGGCTGTGATGTTATGTGGCCATTGAAATCCCGTTATTAATGTAGAGGCATTCACTCTGGGAAATAGTTTTGGTATTGGTTAAGGTAAAACACAATGACAAACAAATACAGAAACGCATCTCTGTTGGAATGTAAGCCAGACACATTGCTGACCACATTTAATCCCAGCTACTCAAGGTGCTGATGCAGAAAGGGAATATAGGTGGACAGCTGTCCTGGGCAAGCTGTCTCAAAAATGAAGAAAAACTGCTGGTGTTGTAGTTAGGCAGTGGAGCGTGTATGAAGCATCTAGCATGTATGAAGCCCTGGGTTCAATCCCCAGTGCCCCACCCCAATACGTATGCTTAGAAAGTACATCATAAGCTAATCTGTACTATACACCAACATGTGACTTCATGTTACCTTTTCATCATTTCAACAGTTCATTTCCTGAATATTATTGAGTTGTCACAACTGGCAGTTACAAAGAAAAAAATACAAATAATCACATTTTTATAACTATAGAAAGTAACCATTACAGTTTAAATCTAAATATCAAAGAAGCAAGAGCGTTGCAGTTGATGTATCATTCTGAGTCTTCAGGTTAAAAATTTGTAAAGCTGTCTATACACCTAAGCTTCTTTCATAAAGAGGGGAGGATTGAATTGGTTCGCCTTCTTTCTAGATCTAAAACTTACTTTGGTAAATTATTTAATGATTTCTTCCATGGAGAAGATGCTTATAGGTAATACCAAATAATAGATCTTAAAATGTAATGAAAAATGAATTTTTGTTAGCCCATTTTGCAGAATTCAGGTTTGCTGCTCCACTGTGCCACTTCCTGATCAAACCTCTCTGTTACAGATAGCCACTGAAGCAATAGAAAACTTCCGAACTGTTGTTTCTTTGACTCGGGAACAGAAATTTGAAGATATGTATGCACAAAGTTTGCAGGTACCATACAGGTAATAAATGATCAAGAGCATGCAGAGATTTTCAGTCACCAGATTTGTTTTTACAAAGATTACTTTGCCAGGTGGAGAGGTCATACTAGAAGGTAACCAATAGGAAAGGACTAGTGAGTACAGAGAAGTCACGAGATCCAAACCTAGGCAGGCGCATCTCTAAGGTGGAACATATGATGAACAGTCAGGGAAAGGACCAAGAGAATGGGTCTCTGATGTCCATGTGGATAATGAGCTTAGAATTTGCTCTGGTTAGGGATGTGGGCCCTTCTTGTATCATGCAGACTGAGCTGGCAGTACCCATGGAGGCGGTGCTGTTGCCAGAGTGTACCCTTCCTAACTTTCTTCACCTCTTCCCCAGAGGAGACCTTCCGCACAGCCATCCCAGCAAGAGTTCTAATGTGTGCCCCCCCCAGTAACACAAGCAAGCCCAACCTTTCGGCTCTCAGTTTCCTCTCTATATTACTAGGCAGAGCATAACTTTGTCAATGGGTTTTCAGATGTTTCCGTGATACTAGAGATTTTTCTGAAGGTTTCATCTGAAATTTGCTGTATGACAGAGACGAAGGGCAGGTGATAGAGTTGAAGCAGGATGAGGGCCAGAGGGCTGCACAATCACCGACCTGCCGCTACCTACACAGCCATATCCCTGAGGCGCATGTCCTTCACAAAACCTAGAAACTCAATTCCTTTAAAAAAAAATTTCCTAATGCCCCCTGAGACTAATTATTTGGATAGAATGTTATTCATAAGATACCTCCATTTCATAGATAACTATACAGTGCAACTCCTAGACCCCTGAGGACGGGTACTTCCTACTCTGTGTCATTCAGCCTGGACTGGTTCCCCTGTTTTACTGTTTTCATGTGTGGTATTGACAGTGCAGAACACAGTGCTGTCCAGTTGCTGGAAAAAGAGAGGGAACCTCCAATTATTAATCCTTAACAGGCTTTGTATAGAGTTCTTAGTTTTGCATCAACACACTGAGGTGTAGTTAATGCTTCACTGAATGCGAACCAACAAATGAGTGATACAAATCAATTCATGCTACTAGAAGTAAAAGGAGGATCAAATTTGTTCTTTGGAAATGAAACCCATTTTCGTTTGTCACGATTCTGTGCCTTAGTGCCAGTCTGAAAATTCACATTTTACAGACCAAGAAATGAAAGCAGAGTAAGTTTTCCAATGTCTTGTTTGCAGAAACTCTTTGAATAAAGCACACATCTTTGGAATCGCATTTTCCTTCACCCAGGCCATGATGGCTTTTTCCTATGCTGCTTGTTTCCGATTTGGTGCCTACTTGGTAGCACGAGAACTCATGGATTTTGAAAACGTCATGTTGTAAGTATGGTGCTGATATTGACAGTTTAACTCTAAAAAGGTAAGCCTGGGATGAGGTGGTTCATACAAAGCCCCATGAAGAGATTTTGATGGTTGAGAAAGTAGCATTTTGCCTCTGGGTTTCTGTGTGTTCCTGTGGAAGCACTTGTTCCTCAATAACATTTCTATTCCAGTGCTGACACATATCTGACCTTTCTGAATTTGTGGCTGGGTGGGCGACTCAACTCAGAGTTCTCCAGGAGGCCTTAGTGCTGAGAAAGAAGCATAACCCTGAACAAGTCTGATGGCTCCTGGTAAAGGGCTTTCCATTTGGAAAGCTTTTCCAGCTAAGAGGAAGATGTGGTGCCCTCTGTTCCTCAAACCTGGGAGATCCCAGGATAAAGATGTTTTTCCTTGAGACAACAGTTACAAATAAGTTCTGCAGAAATAAAAACATAACAAACAGAAAACTAGATTAGGAATTTTCTGCTGCATTGCTATTGGATATAGAATACCGTACCATAGTCTGGAAATGTTAAACTTGAACCTAATCATACCGCTAAAATATCCAAATACGTAGCTTGGTAGAGAAAATGTATGACCTATTTGGTCTTTCAGATCTGGGGACAGGTGCAACTCTGCCCAGACTTAACTAACAGCAATGCTGTTTTACACTGAAACCAGGATCACAGAACATAATGTGTTAGTATATGATTTCTGTCACATTTAAGCATTGACTTATTCATGCATTATAGTTCATGATGAACCTAACAAAAGATATGTCTGACAAATTATAATCACTTGCTATTTGTTATGATCAAAATAACAAAGTCAGGCATTCAGGGTGTTAAAGCATTGACTGGATAATTATTTTATATATGATTTGCTCCCCCACTTTACATGGATGAACATTGCTATGCTTTGGCATTTGATCTGCAAAACCAATCTTTCAAGTAACTGAAGAGGAGACACTCCTCAAGAGCAGTCCACCTGAAAAAGTCTCCACAGGTTTAAATAACAAGGACAAAACCATCTGTGTGATTTATTCAGGAAAAGGTTAAAAAGAAAAAAAACCCACACTGCTGCTTTAACACATCTGTAGGGTCCAGAGGGAAAGAAGTGCTGGAAGCCTCCCTTATTCTGGGAGGGTTTGCTAGTCTTATGTCCTTTCCAGGCCTAGTGTTTAAAGAGATGTGTCAGTAACCATGTCCAGAAGTTATCCAGAAGTTATCACAAATACTTGAAGGACTGTCAAATGAAAAGGAAGATGTTTCTTCTGTTTAAAAAGAAAACTTTTTAATGGTATAGTTAGGCAGACTTGCTATTTCCAAAGACTAATCATTACAGCCAGTTTAGAAGTCCAAGTGCAGACACTGAGAGATGGACACTGTCTTTCAGTTCCTTTATAATATCAGGCCCTGTAGATTCTCATATCAGAGCTTAGAAATACAGACGAGGGCAGTGTGATAACCTGAGGCTCAAGGAGGGCTTTCTCAGCCGCATAGTCACAGATTTTCTAAGAATCTGATGTCATTCCAGCAGCACTCACTACATGCACTGTGGATTGCCACATAGTATTGTGTAACCACGAATCACAGTGACACAGCATGTTGACTGTTGCTTTGCCACAAATCTGAGGATCGGTTCTGATCGGGTTTCAGCATAGAGAGTCACAGAATCACAGTTCAGCTCTCTTGTGTGTCTGCAGTGAACTACAGCACAGTCAGAGAGGAGTGAGACAGCAAAAGGGTGTGAGAGAGAACAAAGCGCTCAGGCCCCTTGAGTCATAGGCTTGGAACAGGCAGCGGTGACTTCCACTTCCACCACATCCTGTGGAACACAGTAGTTACCAAGCCAGCTCAAACGCAGAGGTCGGAAAACAAACTCCACTTCTTAAACAGGTGTGCAGTGAGGAAGAGAGGTGGGGACTAGGCAGTGAAAAGGTGATGTTTTGCAATCAGTGTGTCATGGGGGCATGAACTTATGAGGAAGGTGTTTGTTTTATTTTTAACTTCTGTTTTATAATTCTCTGAGGCAATGATCTCGGGTTGTAGAAGTGTCCACTTGCTAGCTGTGCAGCCATGACTCTGTGCGCATGTTTGTCTTGTTTTCAGGGTATTTTCAGCCATTGTCTTTGGTGCCATGGCAGTCGGGCAGATCAGTTCATTTGCTCCTGACTATGCCAAAGCCAGAGTGTCAGCTTCCCACATCATCATGATTACTGAAAAAGTCCCTGACATTGACAGTTACAGCTCAGCAGGCCTGAAGCCGGTGGGTTTGATGTATCTACTTTATAATCTTTTCCAATCTCCTGAATGAAAGTGTTCAAAAAGGAAATTTAGGTAAGCCGGGCGTAGTGGTGCACGCCTATAATCTCAGCGCTTGGGAGGCTGAGGCAGGAGTATCGTTGCAAGTTCAAGACCAGCCTGGGCTACAAAGTGAGCTCAAGGCCAGCCTGAACTGCATATGGAGACCCTGTCTCAAAAAGACAAAAAGACAAGAAAAAAAAAAAAACTATGTGGTTTGTTTTTTCTGTTACTAGAGCTTGAACCCAGCACCTTCACAATGAGCTATATCCCCAGCTCTCCCTTCCCCTTCTTTTAATTTTTTCATTTTCAGACCAGTCTTGCTATGTTGCTAATTTGCCCAGGCTGGGCTGGAATTTGCTACTCATGAGTGAGTCTGCCTAGTGGCAGAATTACAGCCATGCACTGTGCCCGGTTACATGTCTTTACTCTTTCCCTTTTCCCTCCTTCTTCCTGCCTTCCTTCCTTTCCTTCTTCTTTTCTCTCCTTTTTCCTCGCCTTTCATGGTAGTCCTAGAGAGTAAACATGGGGCCTTTGCACTGAGCTCCATCCCAGCACTTTTTCTGGAGACAGGTTTTCACTGAGTTGATCATTTACCCAGTTTTTACCTCATGGTTTTATTTTAATAAATAAACATCCCAAACTTTAGCATAAAGAATTGTAGAGCCAGAATATTGCACACTCTATAAGAAAACCCTGTTGCTCAGGTGTTCTGATACTTAGGTCATTTAACTGCAGGGGTCTATCACAATTGTGTGTTTGGAATACGTAAACAATTCCTGTCACAAAGCAGTGACTCTCGGGGGACTTTCAGGAAGATGGCGACCGCGTAGGCAGCAGAGAGAGAACCTCCCAGAGGATTACCACCCAAACAATGAAATATAGCAATATGAAGACAGAAATGAGGACTTCCGGGAAGAAGACGACCAGCTGAGAGAGCGAGTGCGGAGGGAAGAACGGCTTCAGCTCCTGAACCCGACAGAGAACGCGCTACTGGGACAAACTGCGCCAAACCGGGCAGCGCTCCGGGATCCCGCTCAGAACCCCACC
>PVLD010014650.1:0-51549 GCA_004027595.1 Dinomys branickii | reverse complement strand
GCACACGGTTTTTCCTTGGGGGCGTTTCTACAAAAATCCCTCTGGGGGAGAGCCCAGGTCCCCAACAGCAACACCCCTACAGTGCCAGTAGCCAAGCTAGACCCCAGCTGCTGCTCTGCCACCAAAGGGCTGCGACCTGGCCCAGCGGGTCACGCCGAAGAGCCTGTTGCACCTGAGCCCCAGTGAGCCACGTCCCGGGCCCACTGCCGGGCCCGTGCAAGCTGGGCTGGACGGCGGAGGGCGAGCGACTGCTCTGCAGGTCCCAGCCCGCGGGGGCCTTCCAGGGCCCCCCGGGGGAGTGCGGGGCTTTAAGAGGGGAAAGTGTTGGGGCTGGGGATCGGGGAGGCACTGGGCAGGGCCAGCTGGCACACACGCGTTGCCATGGCAACCCCGCTCCGCCCAGAAGCGGGTGACCACCTTGCTCCCGACCCCCACCCTTGTCCCCACCCCCAACCTGCGCCCGATGCTCTGAGGGTACCTCCGCCCGGCGCCACCGTGACTCCGCTCGCCCTCCCGCACCTCGCGCCCCTCGCCTGTTCAGGTCCCTACCGCAGCCCGGCCCTGCACCCCAGACCTGGTCTCCTCACCAGGCCTACTTAGTATATTTTTTTGATTCAGTGCAATTTGGTTGAAAATAAGATCTTACTAAAGTAACAGCATTTATGATCTTATTTATAATCTTTTGTTCAATTAGCATACTTTAGAAAATGAAATTTGTAGTTTTATTTTTTTATTACTCATTTATTTAGAAAGTGAAATTTGACTTTTCATGCCCTTTTGCATTTAGATGCTATTTCAGCTCCTAAGTCACAGATACCTTGTCAGAGTTGTATGTAGTAGTAACTTTTTTTTTTTGAGATAGTCTTACTGTGTAGTGCAAGCTGGCCTTGAGTTCACTGTATAGCTTGGGCTGGCCTTAAACTCACAGTGATCCTCTCACCTCAGCCTCCCAAGTGCTGGGATTATAGATGTGCCTCACCATGCCCAGCTGTAGTTACTATTTTTGAGATTTTATTTTCCATCTGCATTCTGTATACGTGATTTTCCAAGTAAGCTGACACAATGAGAAAAAGATACCATGATTATTATACCTATTTTATACATGAAGGAACTGAGTCCTGTAACACTGAGGTAACTTACTCAGGTCATACAGTTAGCAGATGGTAGAGCCATGATTCAAATACAGATAAATGACACAGTTGATCACTTTGCTACAGCGGCCTTTATTACAGTGTCAGTGGTGAAATGATCAGTGCTGGCACTCTGAGGTGAACCTTACCCACATGCATGCTCTACACCGTTAGGTTTCAGATGGAGCGCTGCGATGTTTTGCGTCACTTGCTGACCGATTCACCCGTCGTGGTGTTGATCCAGCTCCATTAGCCAAGCACGGATTAACTGAGGAGCTATTATCTCGAATGGCTGCTGCTGGCGGTACTGTATCAGGACCATCATCAGCATGCAAACCAAATCGCGGCACCACAGGAGCACCTTCCACAGCTGCAGATTCCAAATTGAGTAATCAGGTGTCAACGATTGTAAGTCTGCTCTCAACACTTTGCAGAGGCTCTCCAGTAGTAACACATGTAAGAATGTTTTAAAGTCTATTTTCTAATCTTTTAGAAAAAATGCTTTTGTATTACACAGAGTGTTAAACCCTTGTCTCTCGTTTCTTTCTAGGATCTCTTGAGGTCAGAGCTTCCAGATTCAATTGAAAGTGCATTACAGGGTGATGAAAGATGTGTGCTCGATACCATGCGTTTGGTTGACCTTCTCTTGGTGCTGTTATTCGAAGGACGGAAAGCTTTGCCTAAGTCCAGTGCTGGGTCTACAGGCAGAATTCCAGGACTTCGAAGACTGGATAGTTCTGGGGAGCGCTCACACCGGCAGCTGATAGACTGTATTCGAAGTAAAGATACTGATGCGCTTATAGATGCAATTGACACAGGAGGTCAGAAGAATACCTTAGAATATAGAAACTGTGATAGGCAATTGTAGATAATTTCTGGTTTCTTATTTTTGGACAGTATTCTTAGGAATTGTGGTATGCCGCGGCCAGTCCCTTCAGGTAGTTTATCCTCTCCCTGTGTATTGTTGCATAATTGTCAGTGGAGTGTAAAACCTGGATAAATGCTTTGGTGAATGAGTAAAACTTCTACAGGGTTTGAAATTTGCCTTTTTTATTGATGGAGGGAGATACTGCCAATTCTAAGGTGAATTATAGGTTGAATTTAGGGCTGTTTTATTAACCAATGGAAATTGACATGAGTAAATTATAATAATATGTAGTAAATTTTTTTAGATTACTGCATGAGGTGAGCAAATGTAAACTGGTAAAAGGTTTTGCTGGATCATCAGACTTTACCTTTTAATGCAGCTAGTACCCCATTGATGTGTGTTAATTTTTTTTCCTTCCTTTCATGTATCTTGTATTTCTAAGATTTAAAGCCTATAAATCTTCAGTTGTTTCAAACTTTTAGAATATTGTTTCTCAGCTGATCTTAGGTTTGCTAATTAATTTGACTGCTTGATCTCAATATTTAAAACTGTACTCAGTGGATTATTAATAACAATCTTTAAGTCATTCAAACTGTAGAAAAGTTCTGTAGTATTTTATTGGCTTTAAAAATAAGTACTTTTTTCCTTTCACACTTTCAGCCTTCGAAGTCAATTTTATGGATGATGTGGGTCAGACTCTATTGAACTGGGCCTCTGCTTTTGGAACTCAGGAAATGGTAAGCTAATGGATAAAAGCTATCATTTTAAACCAAGGATAGCACCTATAGTCCCAGTACTCTGGAAGACTGAGGTAGGAGAATTGCAAGTTGAGGGCTGGGGATATAGCTCAGTGGAATAAGCGCTTGCCTAGCAAGCGCAGGGTCCTGAGTTCGATCCCCAGTACCGCAAAAATAAAAAATAAAAAAAAAAAGAGAGAAAGCAAGTTGAAGCACAGCCTGGGCAATTTAGTGAATTACTGAGACCTTGTCTCTAAATAATAAAAAAAAAAGGCTGGCAATGTAGCTCAGTGCAAAGGCTCTGTGTTCAATCTTCAGTGCAATCAAAATGTTTTAAAAAATAAATCAAGGGTACAAGTATTAATCAAGCAACTGTATGATTCTTAAATCATTTCACAGGTGGAATTTCTTTGTGAGAGAGGTGCTGATGTTAACAGGGGTCAAAGGTCATCATCGTTACATTATGCTGCATGTTTTGGAAGACCTCAAGTAGCAAAGGTAAGGTGAAGTCCAGTTTTTTAAAGTATTAATTTCTACAAATATATGGTTGAAAAATTAGGTTGATGTACAAACTTACTCTAATAACTTGTACTAGCTAGGTATCGTGGCACATGTCTGTAATCCCAGCACTTGGGAGGCTGAGACAGGAGGATTATCTCAAGTTTGAGGCCAGCCTCAGCTACATAGTAGCTCAAAGACAGCCTTAATACTTAGTGAGAGCCTATCTTGAACAAATAAATAAAACAGCGTTGCTTCCATGCTATCTCCATGTACTCCACCCTGTTTTCTACTATATATGTTTTTTATTTTTTCCACTATACATATTTTTAGGTGGGTTTTGGGTTTTTTTTTTTGTTTTTTTTTGTTTTTGCTTATCCTTTAAGGGTCTTTTGTTTTTTCTTTTTTGAGACAATGTCTTGCCTTGTAGTTCAGGCTGTCCTCAAACTTGCAGTGATTCTCTCTTTTTTTTTTTATTTTAAAGACAAAAGAATGGAGACATACGAACCAGAAAAGCCATAAACAATACAGAAAATACAAAGTTATACAGAATATAGTAGGGAATTAGCACTGGATGTTGTATTACATAGTTATTTTCACATTAGTTAACACAAAAACGTTAAAGGAAATACCAAATTATAGAGAAGATAGTAGGGAATTTGCACTGGATGCTGTATAATATAAAGTTATCTTCACTTCTGTTAATACAAAAACGATTGAGGAAATACAGAATTATAGAGAACACAGAAGGGAATTAGCGTTGGATGCTGTCCTACATAATGTTACCTTCACCTTTGTTACTCAGTTACACAGATGATGGCCCATTTGATCATTCAGTTTTTCTCCTCCCTCATCTCCGTTGCCCTACCACTCAATCAGTCATCTTCCCTGTGATAATAACTGTACTCCTGGGTTTATCTATATCCTTGGACTCTCGCTTTGGGAAGAGATATAGCTGCCTCAGACTATACTATAACATACACGGGTGTATGCAAACTGCCATGGTTGGAGGTGGGAAAGCACATATGCTCACAGCGGACCGCCCGGCTCCACCCTGTCCTCGTGCTATGGGTGGGGGCGGGTCCAGTCCATGAGGTGCCCTGAGCAGGGCCCTCAGTGGAGCAGCCACCGGGCCCACTGCAGAGCAGCAGCGGAGCAGCCGTGGGGCCCGCAGCAGTGGGCGCAGCCATGTGCAGTGATTCTCTTGCCTCAGCTTTATGTGTTTCTTTATACAGATTCAAAGGCTGGGGATATAGCTCAGTGGAATAAGAGCCTGCCTGGCAAGCGCAAGGTCCTGAGTTGGATCCCTGGTACTGCAAAAAAAAAATACAGATTCAAGTACAAACAAATATATATGCTTATTTCTTTCTTTAAATTTTTTTTCTGGTACAGGAAATTTAACTTGGGACATCAGGCTTGCTGGGCAGGTGCTCGTGCCACTGAGCTATATCCCTGACCCCTCTTCTTTTTCATATGCAAAATGAAATAGATACTCCAGTCTGTACTTTATTCCTTTAACTTCATATATTTTGGGTACTGCTCCCTGTTAGTATATGAGAGAACTTTTTTACATCTGTATAATTAATCTGTGTGGGTTATTTTACAAGTTAATCAGCCAGCCAATTGTTAGTGAACATATGGTGATTTCTAATTTCTTACCCTTGACCATGAATATATTTGTATATATTTCTGTTCATCAGTTAAGCAGATACTTTTGTTTGCACAAGAACTGTGTCATTGACTCCTCTTTTGGAGATTTAGTTTTGCAGGTAGAAAATTTAAGATTCAGAGAGGTAAAATAAAGATGGTCAAATCAAATGTATGGTCCAGGCTCTAGGATATATCTGTCTTGTGAAGTAATTTGGCATAGTGCAAGGTAGTCCACTCTGAAATCAGGCATACTTGGTTTCAAATTTCAGCTCATGTACAATTAAGGCTGTATGATGTTGGGCAAGTTTTAAAAGTTTGACATGAAGTTTTTCTGTAAAATGGGTACATATATTTTCCCAGCAAGATTATTATGAGAATTAGAAAAACATTACTTGTAAAGCACTTATTGTAGTAATCAGAACATTTTTAGGTGTTCAAATGATAGCTGTTATAGTTACCTTTGTTTTTGTCTTTTTGAGGCAGGGTCTCACTATACAGTTCAGGCTGGTCTTGAACTTATTTTGTAGCTCAGGCTGGCCTCGAACTCAGAGTGATCCTCCTGCTTCAGCCTCCCAAGTGCTGGGATTACAGACTTGTACCCCACTTATAGTTACTTTTATACTATAGATATTCCTTGTTTAATATATACCTGTGTAACAAATGTGTGGACTTACGATCAGTCTCTTTGTACAGTTTTGTACATTTGTTACAGCATTAGGGATTTTTTTGGTGCAGTATACTTTATTTATACAGTATTACAATTTCTGCTGATTATCTCGTACTATAGTTTTATGTTCTGTTATACATTACAATACTGCATATGAGAGTTACTGCAAATAAAAGTAAAGTCATCACGCCAGTTTCCTTTGGACTGTTTCTTTATTCTGAATATTGTAATGTATATACTGTATTACAATTTATTTATCCACCCATTAAATTAATGACTTAGTTGCGAGAACAGAACTCAAATCATTAAACAAGGAATGTCTATAATTAAAATTTTTGGTAAAAACATAGCTTTCTGGTTTGGGAAGGAGGTCATTTCAAGTTCACATTCTGTTTGAATCAGTTCGAATCACCAGTTCTCAGAGTTATGCCTCTAAGGATGATTAAGTAATAATGAATAAAAGCAAAGCACATCTATTTTAGGGTAATCTCAGTGCTAGAGCTCAAACCCAGGGCTCGGCATGCTAGGCAAGTACTTTGCCACTGAAGTACACCCCCAGTTCTATTTCAGATGTTTTTAAAGCTAATCATTTAATTAAAAAGTTTGTATTGAGCCATTTTGATTAAATTAAAATGTGTCAGCAAGGGGTCATAAAAGATTTAGGGTGATACTAGTGGTAATAGAGGATGGACAGTTCTTGTTAACTTTTTGGGTCAAAGAAATAACTTACTAATTGACACTATAAGAATTAATGAAAGTGATTGCCAGCTCAAAAACTGAATAGTACCTCTGTAAAGAAATTGGGAAGCCAGGCATGGTGGGGCACACCTGTAGTCCCAACACTTGGGAGGCTGAGGCAGGAGGATCGCTATGAGTTGGAGGCCAGCCTGTGCTACAAAGTGAACCTGAATTGGCCAGCCTGAATTGTGTAGTGAAACCTTATCTCAAAAAGACCAAAAAAAGAGAAAGAAAAGAATTGGAAGGACAGATTAGATGGAGAAGGTGTGACAAGTTTAGATTGGAATATAATTTCTTTTTAATTTTTTTATTTTTAAATTTTAAATTTTTAATTGTTTGGTTTTGGGAGTTGAATTCAGGACCTTTCGCTTGCCAGCCCAGTGCTTGTGCCACTGAGCTATATCCCCAGCCCCTGGAACATAATTTCATTTGAGGGATAATAGCCAAGCGGAATTAATCTTTTAAGATATAGGGCTGGGGTTACAGCTCATGGAGTAAGTGCCTGCTTGACAAGCGCAAGATCCTGAGTTCGATCTCCAGTACCGCCAAAAAAAAAAAAAAATCTTTCAAGATATGCATAGTTGTCTTTAAGATGATCAGTGTAAAAGCAGAGATTTGGGTTAGTACCTATGTGATTAATTCTGGAAAATCTTTAGATTGCAGAGTTGAATATCAAAGAGATAAGATATTGTATTCAAATTAAATGCTTTTCTTCTCAAGACTCTATTACGGCATGGTGCAAATCCGGATCTGAGAGATGAAGATGGGAAAACTCCGTTAGATAAAGCTCGAGAAAGGGGCCATAGTGAAGTAGTAGCTATTCTTCAGTCTCCAGGTGAGTACTGAATTCTTTCCTTCTAGACCACCTGGTATCACTTTTCTGTTTCAGTTCCATAGAAGTAGCTATCTACAGACATATCCATAGAATGAAATAATCCTTTAAAGTCAAATAATCATTTATGTACATGTATCCTTACTTCTCAGAAATCTTTAACAGTTTATGTTAAATTCTATGTTCTTAAGGCTATGGCTGCATGATTCCAGAATGACCAAAATCTAAAAGTTCAGGGGGCTTAGAGATAGCCAGATAGAGAATAATTCGTTATTAAGTAAATGAAGTTATCTGGTCAATTTTTGTTTCATCTTTTTTGAGTTAAGGTCTCTCATACGGTTCAGGCTGGCCTTGAGCTCACCTGCTAGCCCAGAACTGCCTTAGATTTGCAGTGATCCTCCTGCCCCAGCCTCCCAAGTGCAGGGATTATAGATGAGTACCACTATACCCAGCAGTCTGTAAGTTTTCCCAGAATTGATGAATACAGAGCCTCGGTAAAATACTTTTTAAAAATTATAGGAAGCATTCAAAGTTACCTTCTTTAGTGTTCTTAAAAATACTGTCAATAGTTATAATGCCCTAATTTCAGTTTATTGTTAGAGATGGTTATGTTTTATTTATTTATTTATTTATTTATTTATTTATTTATTTTTTCCTTTTTTCTCAGTACTAGGGCTGCTTGCATGCTAGGCAAGTGCCTTACTACTAAGCTATATTGTTAGCTCCTAAATAATTTGTAGTTTAAAGTAGGTATTATGTTAAGGTTTATTTTCCTTAGAGAATGTTTCCAAAAAAGTGTTTTTTAAACAATACTTTATCTGCAGGTGACTGGATGTGCCCAGTTAATAAAGGGGATGACAAGAAAAAGAAGGATACAAACAAAGATGAAGAAGAATGTAATGAGCCCAAAGGAGACCCAGAAATGGCGCCAATATACTTGAAGAGATTGCTGCCAGTGTTTGCACAAACATTTCAGCAGACTATGCTGCCTTCGATAAGGTAGTTACTCATTCTATTTGTATTTGTTACTAAAATTACACCAATTACATGGTTTTACTTATCTCCATTTTTCTATAATGATTTGAGTTTTTAATGTTGAAGAGGTATAGTACGAATAAAAATTAGGTGGTTTATCAAATCATAATATCTTTTCTTCTAGTGGTGTGTTTTAAGAGCAAGTGTTTGAAAAATCAAGATGATCGGATTATAAGCTTGTAATTTTTTGGCTCTTTGAATATTAACATATTAGAGAAAGTTTAAGTATAGAAAATTCACACTGAGCCCTGGTGACAGGCTCAGTGTGGGGTGGCCACTGGAGAGTTGCTCACTTGGCTTGGCTCTTGTTTATTGTACTTTTGCAAGCTTGTGCAGAAATAAGTGACAATACACAGTGGTAGGGAATAGGCGAGACAACTGCATGGCCAAAGAACTCTGTTCAAATGTCTTATCTGTCACCTACCACTCTATTGTTACTTATTTCCTCACAAGCTTGTAAAGAGTTAGAGTTAAAAGCTGCTTATTAATTTTCTAATTTTTCATTTTTTTGCTTATCTTTATTTTAAAGACAAAAGAATGGAGACATAAACCAGAATAACACAAAAACAATAGAGGAAATACAAAATTATCGAGAAGATAGTAGAGAATTAACACTGGATGCTATATTACATAATGTTACTTTTGCATTTGTTGTGCATTATACAGATGATGGCACGTTGAATTAATCAAACTTGTTTTTCTCCACCTTCATCTCCATTGTTCTCCCTCCCAATCAGTCGTCGTCCCTCTGATAATAACTGTACTTTTTGGTTTATTTACTCCCTCAGTTTCTCGCATTGGGAAGACACATGGTTGCTTCAAATTATGCTGTAACAAATATGGGTGCACACAAATTGCTATGGCAGGAGGTGGGAAAACACCCATCCTCAAAGATGGTAGACAGGCAGGGAGCCAGGTACACTATGGTCAGCACCCCATTGACAAGCCTTCAAGGCCATCGGGAGTCCGGTTGAGTCGGCGGGGTTACCCCATGAACTGTCAGGCTCCGCCCCGATGCAGCATGCTTGGAGGCCCGGACTGCTGGGTTCTGCCCAGATGAGGGCCTCCTGGGGGTCCAGTCGAGTCCTTGGGGTCGCCCCTGCAGACCGCCAGGCTCCAGGTGAATTTTATTTTAAATTTTTAATTCTCTCACATCACTATCTGGTTTCAACACTGGGTTTTGATTGGCCATAAATAAAATTTAGCTCCTTAATCCTCAGGCTTACACAGTTTTATGGTACCCTCAGCCAGCTGTTTCACTTTATCACTCTTTAACCCCCAACCCATTACATTTAAATTATGCTAATATGCTTTCTGCTTTTGGAACACTGTAAGTATATCTCTAGCTTGGGGTTACAAGCATGCGCCACCAAACCTTAGATTAAACATACTGAGAGAAGATTATAAACAGTCCTGGTCACATGACTAAGGAGTGAGTGTCTCTGTGCTGACGTTAGCTATTTATCCTTTTTTTCTGTGCACTGTTCAGAAAATAAAAGGTGAACAGCAGATCAGTGAAGGCTTCACAACAAAGGGTGCAGTATCGGTGGGAGAATAGTTTATAAACACCTGACTTGTCTTTCTTTTTTCTTTCTTGGCTTTTTGAGACAGGGCTCAGGCTGGCCCTAAACTCATGTGTAGCCCAAGCTGGCTGCTACCGTGTGATGATTCTCTTGCATTAGCTTCTCAAGTGCTGGGATTACAGGAATGCACCACTATAGCTGGCTGGGTTGTCTTTCTCTGGGGTGTTAGACTGAGGGCTTCTTGAGTGATTATTTTAAAAGAAAGGCTACATTGCATTTTAAAAGAGGTCTAGTAAACAAACATCTTAGGAGCTAGTGTTTCTAATTGGACAAAGAGTCAGTCTGTTTTTCAGCAAATAGGAGATCCTTGAGGAGCTATTTATTTTTTGAATCAGTTTGAGAAGAGTAGACTTGGTTGGATAGAGGGGGAAATTTTCCTTGGATGGAAATACCAAATCTAAAGATAAATTCTTCCAAAATCAATTTATAGGTCATGTACTAAAGAAACGATTTGTTTTGTTTTCTGAGACAGGGTCTCACTATATAGTTGAGGCTGGACTTGAACTCACTATGTAGCCCAGACTGGCCTTAACTCTGGTGATCCTCCTGCCTCAGGCTTGCAAGTGCCTTTGTTACAGGTGTGTGCCACCATGCCCAGCCAGAATTTTAGAATTTGACAGATGCCAAAGTTATCTGGAAGAATAAATAGATGAGATTATTCAAGAAAAATATGGAAAGCTAGACTTAAACATTTAATAGTGAGATCATTACTATACCGAGCAGACAAGTGTATATATCAGCAGAAAAATAGCACCCCAGAAGAGCTAGTTATGTACAGGACTTGAGTTTATTGAGAGAAGTTCTCTCAGATCATTTAGGGAAAGGTTATTTATTAAATGATGCTACAAAAGCTGCTTTGTAGTTTGATTTTTAAAAATTAACTTAGTTATTTACATTATACTATAAATCTAAAGCAATTCCAGAGAATTTGAAATACATTAAGAGTGCAGTAGGACATTACTGTAATCCCAGCGTGCTGGGATACTGAGGCAAGAGGATCACAAGTTTGAGCCTGGCCTGGACTACTTAGTGAGACATAGTCTAAAAGTAAAAACTGGGCTGGAGATGTAGCTCAGTGCAAAAGCCCTGGGTTCATTTCCCACTACTAGGGAAAGAAAAGTGACAATATTGTAAATATTTACATCTAATAATATTAAGTTGTTAACCTTTTTTAGATCAATTTACCAGAGTGGAAGTAGTACATACACACATTCAGTACATAGGAAAATGTTTAGGCTCTTAGATTGAAGACCCTTTCTGTATTGAAGAAATATTAGAAAACTATTTTCCCCAAAATAACTAGTCTTTTTAATAGAAAAGATTGTAAGCTAAATATTTACAGCTTACCTTATATAATGATGTTAAACAGGAATATTTTATGTTACAAATGTAGGTACATTGTGCTGATCAGAGGTAGTTCAGCTCTGACTATAATTTACTAGTTTTGTGACCCTGAGAGTGACTTATAGTCTCCTGTGTCTTCATCTGTGCAACTGAGACAGTAAAACATACCTCACAGAGTTTGTCATGTGAATTAAGTACATTTTAAAAATATATAAAATGCTGCGTGGCTCATGACTGAAGATGTGTGGTGAGAAAGAAGGAAGAGCGAGAGTGCAGATGGCACAGACGCCGGACAGTGTGCTTAGCTGGGATGAAGAGATTGGGACCCGTGTGGGGGCGCACGCCTGTAAGCCTCACACTCGGGAGGCTGAGGCAGGAGGAGCCCTGTGAGTTCCAGACCAGCCTGCGCTGTAGAGTGAGCGCAAGGTGAGCCTGAACTGCACAGTGAGACCCTGCCTCAAAAAGAGAAAAAGAAAAAGAAATAAAGAAGCTGAGCATGGTGGCCCACATCTGTACTCCTAGCATTTGAGCTTGGAAGGCTGAGCCAGGAGAATTTCCAGAGTTCAGGGACCCCCCCGGGCTACCTGGTGAGTTCAAGACCAGCACGAACTATATAGTGAAAACCTGTCCCAAGAAAAAAAAATTGAAATGAAGTACAATAGAAAACATAAATATAATTTACGGGCCAGGGATATAGCTCAGTGGTACAAGGGCATGCCTGGCAAGTGCAGGGTCCTGAGTTTGATTTCTAGTGTGCATGCGCATATAATACATGTGTATTATAGCTTGGCCTTGAACTTACTTATGTAGCCTAGGCAGGCCTTGAACTCATGGTGATCCTCCTGCCTCAGGCTGCTGAGTGCTGGGATCGTAGGTGTGTGCCACCACACCCGGCAAAGATTTTCTGAACAGAACTCCAAAGGCACAAGAAATAATACTGAGAATCAATACGTGACATCATACCAAATTAAAAAGCTTCGGCACCATAAAAGAAACAACCTACAGAATCAGAAAACTTTTTGTCAGCTATTCCTTGCACAGAGTACTAATATCTAAAATATTTATAAAGAACTAAAAAGAAATTAGACCCCTCATAATAAAAGACCTAGTAAAAAAAATGAGCAGCTGAATTGAACAGACTTCTCAGAAGTACAGATGGCCAATAAGTGCATGGAAACTGCTGATCATCACGAGCCATCCGTGGAGTACAGATGTTTAAAAACTACCCTGAGATACCATATTACTTTGAAAGAATGATGATCGTTAAAAAAGTCTAATAACAAATGCTGGTGAGGATATGGGGGAAAGGGAACTCCACTGCGTTGATGGTGGGAATGTAAACTAGTACCAACACTGTGGAAATCAATAAGGATATGCCTCAAAAAATTAAAAGTAGAAATTCCATTTGACCCAGCTGTTCCCCTCCAAGGAATTGTCCCAAAAGAGTTAAAATCATTGTATTACAGGGATACATGCATATCTTATGTTTTTAGCAGCACAATATATAATAGCTAGATCTTGGAAGCAGCATATATATCCATCCACAGATGAATGAATGTGGAAGATGTATTTATATACAGTGGAATACTATGCTGCCATACAAAAACATAAACTTGAGGCATTCATAGGTAAATGGGTGCAACTTGAGAATATAATGTGAAATAAGTCATCCACACATACTCAAATGTGGTATAGTTTCTCTTATGAGCAGTTAGACACACATATACACACAGAGCAAAACAGAAGAGGAAAAGTAGGAAGTAGGGAAAAATTGAAATACTTCTAGTTACATATTCAATCACTTTAAGGAAATATTTAAGTATATGCTAACTAGTTTTATTTATACTAAAAGTTTATCTCAGTTTGTTGAAAAGAAAGTTTATGTTATTTGTTTTTTTGTTAAGAATCTTTGGCTTATGTCTTGTATTGAGTAACTGCTTTGAAGATGATGTTATATGGTATAAAAAATATTCCGTTTGGTTATGTTTTATTTTTTCATAAAGTAAAAGAGTAACCAGAAATCCCATCAGTTTAATGAGCTCAGTACTGTAGTTACAGAAAATGAAATTACCTCAAAAACAGACGAACTGTGGTGCTAGGGTTTTTACCCTCATCCCTGTGCTAGTATTGTGCTAACTTTTCTGTATCGTTTTCTTGTTCTTTTATTGTACTTTTTAGCAGAATAAATAAAACTTAATATTGGATATTTTGGTTCTATTTAAAGTACAGTTGCATCACTGGACATGGTGGAGCATAGCATGCCTGTAATCCCAGCACTGGGGAGGCTGAGGCAGAAGGATTTTTGCAAGTTCAAAGTGAGCTCAAGGGCTGGGGATATAGCTCAGTGGAATAAGCGCTTGCCTAGCAAGCGCAGGGTCCTGAGTTCGATCCCCAGTACCGCAAAAAAAAAAAGAAAACAAAGTGAGCTCAAGGCCAGCCTGAACTGCATAGTGAGACCCTGTCTCAGAAAGACCAAAAAAAAAGCAAAGTACACTTGGTTTAATTTAGCTTTATAATGTTGGTTTACAAAATTCTTTTCTTTTCAAGGAAAGCAAGTCTTGCGCTAATCAGAAAAATGATTCATTTTTGTTCTGAAGCACTGTTAAAAGAAGTTTGTGATTCTGATGTTGGTCACAATTTGCCTACAATATTAGTGGAAATCACTGCAACTGTCCTTGATCAAGAGGTCAGTCCGTTTTTCATCTTCCTTGAAACTCTTTTTTTACCTTTAGTTCCCTTTAGATATTAGTTGATGAAATAGAAATTTTGTTTTAATTCCAATAAACCATTTTGTCTGTGTACATTACTGGATTTGTCTGTTTTAGGAAAGCAAACTTGTTTTTATCATATTTTCTTAATTTCTTTGCTATCATGTACCCCTTTTGTTTTTCTCCCTCCAGGATGATGATGATGGCCACTTGCTGGCTTTGCAGATCATAAGGGATTTAGTGGATAAAGGTGGTGATATTTTCTTGGATCAGTTAGCCAGACTTGGTGTAATTAGCAAAGTGTCAACTTTGGCAGGTCCTTCCTCTGATGATGAGAATGAAGAGGAATCAAAACCAGAGAAAGTAAGTCTTACTTAAAGTGGAGTCAGAAACAGGGCTTGTTTTGAGGAAATGTGTTTTCAGTTTATGGTTGCTCTTGTGAACATAGTGGTGATAGAGGCTGGGAAGATAGCTCAGCGGCACAGTGCTCACCTGGCAAGCACAGGGTTCTGAGTTTGAGTCCCAGTACCAAAAAGAAAAGAATGGCAATAAAAAATAGTACTACTGTTAGTTTTTTTTTTTTTTTTGCGGTACTGAGGATCGAACTCAGGACCCTGCGCTTGCTAGGCAGGCGCTTATTCCACTGAGCTATATCCCCAGCCCTACTGTTACTTTTTAAATTTACCAGTTTTCTTTTTATATTTTTTTATTGATAGGATTTGAAATATACAAAGTTCCAAATATAGTTAAAAGAGTGTCCAAATTCCCTCTACAGTCACACATTAGTAACATTTTGCCCAGTTTGCTTTATCATCTTCATAAAAACCTTGTCTCTGTCTTTTAAGAATATTATTTGAAGATAAGGTGAATGTGTCCCCCTTTTTGTTTGTTTGGTTTGGTTTTTATTTGTTGTGGGGTTTTTTTGGAGACAGGGTCTCTCTGCGTAGTTCAGGTTAGCCTTGAGTGAGTTTGCTGTATACCCCAGGCTGGCCTTGAAATTGCAGTGATCTTTCTGACTCAACCTCCTGGCATGTACCACCATATCCAGCAGTATGCCCCTTTTATACTTAAATACTTCACCAAAAAAGCAGCATGTGGTAGGAATAATCATGCATACCTGTAATCCCAGCGCTCTAGGAGGTAGAAGCAGAAGAATTTCATGTTTGAGCCCAGCCGTGACAACTTAGCAATTTAGTGAGACCCTGTGTGAGAATTAAAAAAATAATAATACAGTGGGCGGGGTGATATAGCTTACGGTGAAGGCCCTGTGTTTAACCCACACTACTACCATAACCACAATAAAATACAGCACATTTTCTTGTGTAGTCCTGATATAGTTAATCAAATCAGAAGGCTTAATATTGAGAAGCTGAGGATGTAGCTCAGTGGTAGTATGCTTGCCTAGGTTCTATCACTAACACCATGAGAAAGTTTCCTTTTAATATTTATAAAAACCTGGGGCTGGGGAAATAGCTCAGTAGCAAAAGGGTCTGCCTGGCAAGCACAAGGTCCTGAGTTCGATTCCCCAGAAAAAATATTTGTACAAAACATACTTAATTTATAGAAAACATACTTAAACAGAGACTGTCTAAAGTTTGCTGTCACGCTAATGTCCTTATGGTGACTTCTCCTGGCCTCAGACCCAGTCCAGGGTACATCTCACTTGTGCTTCTCTCTTGTGCGAGTCCTGCAGAGGAGGTGGCCCAGTGCTTGCACAGAGAGCTTCACTGTGTATTTGCATCAGTGTTTCTTTCTAATTAGATTCAGGTTATGTGTTTTAATAGAATTATTTTTAAAGTGTACTGAATTCGCTGTGCATATATTATGTTTTCCCTTTTGTTGATAATGTTAATTTGGATCACTCGGTTACTCCACTAGATTTCTTTTTCCTTTAGTAATTAATAAGTTTGTAAGGAGATAAATTGAGATTATATAAATAATCCTGTTTCTACTAATTCCAATATTTTCAGATAATTCTTGCCTTACACCACAATTACAGTATGCTTCATCCATTTCTACAAATTATCAGCAAAAGTTATTCCTAACATGTAGTGAATGTATATTTCTGACAAAGTAGTAACATTTTTGAGAAAGCAGTAGGGTAAGGGTTATGGTTGCAGAATTCTAAGGGGGATGAAAGTGTGTGTGTTTTCTAAATCTGTTTAATTTTCAACATTAGTGGGAGATACAAGAAAAAACAAAAATTATCTGTGTTCATTCTTTGGTTTGTTTTTTTATACATTCGGGGATTGTACGCAGAAACTTGGACATACTAAGTATATATGCTTTCCTGCTGAGAGCAACCCCATTTTTCTTTTCTTTTTGAGTCAGGTTTTCACTATGCAATTCAGCAATTCAGGCTGGCCTTGAACTCACTTTTAGCCCAGTCTGGCCTTGAATTTGCAGCAGTCCTCCTGGTTCAACCACCGGAATGCTGGGATTACAGGCTTACCTGGAATTTCTTCATTTAAGAAATAGGTTAGTGTCAGGTGTGGTGGCATATGTCTTAATGCTGTCACTTGCTGAGAAAAGAGGGTTGCTGACAGAGTTCAAGGCCATCCTGAACTATACAGCGAGACCTTGTCTCAAAACAAAAGGGTACCGCAAAACCCAACCAAGACTTACAATCTTTTTGTAGAAATTAGCAGATTCTTAACATTTATATGTAAATGCAGAGGATCTATAATAGCCAAAGCTACCTTGAAAAGGAATGAAGTTGAAAGATTAACATCAATAAATTTCAAGTCTGTTTATTATTATTTCTTTTTGTAAGTCTTTTATAAAGAAATAAGGAGTGGCAGTAGTATAGTCTAATGACCACATATATGTGATCAATTGATAGCAAAATTGTCAAACAATTCAGTCAAGAAAGATGGTATTTTGAAAACAAAGTGGGTAGCATATGTACAACATTGAGCCCACAACACCTACCATAAACAACATATATAAAGATTAACAATGACTGTATTCGGGAAAAAAACTTTTTTTAATCGTTTTTAGGATCGTTTTCTCTCTGTCTCTCTTTTTTTTTTTTTTTTTTTTTTTTTTTTTTTTTTTTTTTTTTTTTTTTTTTTTTTGTCTTTTTGAAGCAGGGAGCTTACTTTGTAGCCAGGCTGGTCTCGAACTTGCAGTGATCCTCCTGCCTCAGCCTCCCGAGTACTGGGATTACAGGTGTTCACCACCATGACTGGCTTGGCAAGATTTTCTTTTCTTTTTTGTACTGGGAATCGAACTCAGGACCTTGCACTTGCCTGCCAAACAGGCACTTGTGCCACTGAGCTATATCCCCCACCATGGCAAGGTTTTCTTAAAGGGATCTTAAAAGGTTATACTATAACTTAAAATTTGTAATTTTGCTCTTCAAAATCACATTGTTAGAAGCCAGAGGTGATAGTGCAAATCTTTTTGTCAGAATTTGAGATTTAGGCATCAGGGTCACAAGTTCAGGGCTGGCCGTGGTTACATCGCTAGTTCAAGTCTGTTGTGGACTACATAGGAAGACTGTCAAAAAAGTAACAAAAAGTGGTTAAAATGTTCTGTCAGATTTTGCTTATCTGAAAATATCTGGTACTTTTTTTTGGCCAGGGCTGAGGCTCAGATGCAGAGTTTTGTGCATGCTAGCAAGAGCTTTATGACTGAACTACATGCATAACCTCTGGTTGTCATTGTGGGTGATGAGATGCCTATTAAGCTCATATTATTTTCCAGGCTGACCTTGAACTCATGGTGATTCTCCAGCCTCAGCCTCCCAGGTGCTGGGGTTATAGGCATATGCCACCACACCTGTTCCGTTTTCCAGATCTTTAAGAATGTTTCATTGTTCACTGGCATACTTTTTTTGTTTTTAACCTCAGGACAGCATCTCACTACATAGTTCAGGCTAGTCTTAAACTCACTATGGAACCCAGGTTGCCCTCAAACTGGAAGCAATCTTCCTGGGTCAGCTCCCATGTACTGGGATTGTGGCGAACGTGCCTTCACGCCTGGCTCACTGGCCTAATTTCTGATGAGAAGTTTTTTACATATATTGTATCTTTTCTTCCTCTGCCTCTTTTTAAGATTTTTATCACTTTCACTTTGATGTGCCTTGCTGTGTTAGGGGGCATTATGCACACTTTTTGAATGTTTGTACTTAGGCTCAATATTCTTTAATTTTCTGTGATTTATGTATGGCCTTATAATTTTGGTCAGATTTTGAAAATTTTTAATTGTTAGTGCTTCACATATTTTTGCCTATTTCTCAAATTAACGTGTTAGGCTAATTGTTGTACAGGTCCCTGAAGCTCTTCATCCCCTCACCCCCATTTTTGTTTTGCGTCATGCCTAGTCCTTGTACTGATTTGTTCCAGTGAGATTATCACTTTATGTTCACCTTTTTTTGTTTTTGCATTATGTTAATATTTCCCTTTGGCAATAGTTATATTTATTTTAACATCCTTGCCTCATAGCTCTGTCAGCTCTTAATTCGAGGTTTCTTTATGTTGGCTGACTTTAAATTATGTGTCATATTGTCATGCTTATGTTTTAGTAATTTTATTAAGTAATGGACATATGTGTTATTGACGAATTCTGGATTTTGTCCTTCTTCTTAAAGAATGTGGAGGGCAATCATTACTCTTAGAAAGGAACAAATTCCTTTGAGACCTGTTTTTAAGGCTTACTAGAGTCGATTTAAAATATTTAATGATCCCTAGTATGCACTTATCCTGAGATCTTCCCTGAAGACCCTGAATGATCCATGAGGGCTTTCCATTCTGGCTGTTTAAAACAACCCCATTGGCTCTTGGGCTATGTTGTATGACCTTCGGGGTTGTTAAACCAACAACTTTCCAGTTGTTCTTTTCTCAGTCTTACAGAGTATCATCGGCACCACATGCACTGCAGAGTCCCGTTCTGTGCACGAGCAGTCCACTGCTCAGTGGGAACCACTTCACTGATGTTTGTTGTCCTTTATTGCTTAGCTCCCTAATTCTGAACTCAGTTTTCACAGAGTCCAACCAAATCTCTAATCTGCAGTTTACCCTTTTAGACTGTTGGACTCTGTGCTCTAAATCTTCGTGATGCTGACCAGAAAACTGTCTCTGGGTCTAAGAGTTGCACATTGTTTCCATTTTCTTGTAGATCACAAACCTGTGTTGCCTACTGCCCCATATTTGAAAATACTTCTTTGTATATTTTGTCAAGTTTTTAGTTAATCACAATGGATGAAAGACTTGATCCTTATTAATCCATCATTGCCTGAAGCAGAAGTTCTTATGTTTAGAGAAATTTATAATCCTCATTTTGTGTGAATATTCGCAATCTTTAAATGTCCATAAAGACCTGGGCATGGTGGCACACGCCTGTAATCTCAGCACTCGGGAGGCTGAGGCAGGAAGATCGTTGCAAGTTCGAGACCTGTCTGGGCTACAAAGTGAGCTCAAAGTCAGTCTGAACTACATAGTCAGACCCTGTCTGAAAAAAAGACCAAAAAAAAAAATGTCCATAAACACTTTTAGAATCTTAGGCTAGGCTACAAAATGTTTACCATTTAATGCTATTCCATGTTTTGAAAAACATGCTCTAAATAAAATATCAGGATGGGTCCTTAGAGTTTATTATGTGATTGTGGGACACATTATGTTATGGGTACAGTGTAATAATCATGTTTACAATATATAGCGATCAAATCAGGGTAATTAGCATTTTGATATCCTTAAACACTTGCCCTTTCTTTGGGTTGGAAACTTTCAAACTCCTCTCTCCTAGTTTTTTAATAAATTTGTTGTAGATGTTAGTCACCCTCTTACATTGTAGAACAGTAGTACTTGTTCCTTCTAACTGTACCTATTATCTATTACCTACCCTCCCTCAATTCCAACTGTCACTTTTCCCTCTGCTAGTGACCACTGTACTACTCTCTTCATTCAGAAGGTAAATTATATGTTAGCTGTCACCTCTGAATGAGAACAGATAGTATTTGTCTTTCTGTGTCTGGCTTATTTCACTTAGCATAATGTCCTCCATTTCTCCCCATGTTGCCACAAACAGGATTTTATTCTTTTTTTTAAATAGGTGAACAGTATTCTATTTGTATCTGTACCACGTTTTCTTTAAAAATTTGTTCTTGATTTTTTTCTATGATGCTGACTATCAAACCTAGGTCCTTATATATGCTAGGCAAGTGTTCCTCTCCTGACTTATGATTTATGTATAGTTGGTATGATCTTTTTGACATTTTTAGGACTTGTGTTTAAGACTTACAAGTAATTAGTTGATCACACTATATATTAAACTACAAGCAAGAGAATACAGTATTATGTTTAGGATGTTTAAATTCTAAACTTGAATTATAGTCATGTTTTAAAAATACTTAAGAATATTTGAAATCAGAGTATTCTCCATATTGTATTGAATAATTCTATATATTTAGGAAGATGAACCACAGGAAGATGCTAAAGAATTGCAGCAAGGTAAACCATATCACTGGAGAGACTGGTCAATCATTAGAGGAAGAGACTGCTTATATATTTGGAGTGATGCAGCAGCCTTGGAATTATCGAATGGTAGTAATGGATGGTTCAGATTTATATTGGATGGAAAACTTGCCACCATGTATTCAAGCGGTAGTCCTGAAGGTGGATCTGATAGTTCAGGTAATACTTTGTTTCAATTAAAAATACTTTCATAGCTTTTATAATTTTTTATGCTTACATTTTTGCTGCCGTTGTGGGAGCAGCGTGTCCTTAGTAATCCTGTGCCCAATTTATTTAATGAGAGAGAAAAATTATTATACTATGAAAGTGTTTCCTAAATGCCTTTTTATTGTGTGAGACATGGAACAGCACTATAACTATTTTTAATTTTCCCAGCCTTTTAGGTAGGACGGGCTTTTGTCATTTAATGATAAATTGCATGGGTATACTGCTGTCTCAGATTACATCTTTTCTCAGAAATCTTGGTTTACAAAATTAGGCCCAGCTGAGGATACAGCTCAGTGCCATAAGCACCTGCCTGGCAAGTGCAGGGTCCTGAGTTCAATCTCCAGTATAAAAAAAAAAATAAATAAAATAAAAAATTAGACCTGTTGAATTGTTTTTATGTCTTCACCTAAATAAATTAAACCAAGCCAGGCATGGTGGTGCACGAGTATAATCCCAGCACTTGGAGGCTGAGGCAGGAGGAGTGTGGTGAGTTCAAGACCAGCCTGGTCTTCAAAGTGAGCTCAAGGCCAGCCTGAACCGCATAGTGAGACCCTGTCTGACCAAAAAAAATCAGTTAATCAGTCAAACCAGTGAGAAGATGCCAAAGAACAAAACTCGCCTCTTTCTTATTTTATAAAATGGACCTTCCAATAAGTAGTTTCTACTTTTTTTTTAATGTGGAATATTTGAAAGGAAAGTTTTAAAACAAGTATTTTGTCTCTGTAGAAAGCAGAAGTGAATTCTTAGAAAAGTTACAGAGAGCCCGAGGCCAAGTGAAACCATCTACTTCAAGCCAACCTATACTCTCAGCACCAGGACCCACTAAACTTACTGTAGGGAACTGGTCATTAACATGTTTGAAAGAAGGAGAGATTGCCATTCATAACTCAGATGGTCAGCAAGCTACAATATTGAAAGAAGACTTACCTGGTTTTGTATTTGAATCTAATAGAGGAACCAAACATTCATTTACTGCAGAAACTTCTCTAGGTGAGTATGTAGCTTATGTAAGTTTAGCAGGTGAGAATAAATGTGTTAAACTGTAAGAAAGTGTGTTCTATGAAGTTTCTTCTGTCTCCTGCCTAAGGCTCAGAATTTGTGACTGGATGGACTGGGAAAAGAGGAAGAAAACTGAAATCCAAGTTAGAAAAAACAAAGCAAAAGGTATATTTGTGAAATGTGCTTTTGTTGTCTTTTATACTGACTAGGTAAATTTTTATTCATTTATTTGTTTGTTTTTTGAGACAGGGTCTCCCTGTGCAGTTCAGCCTGCTCTTGAGCTCACTTTGTAGCCCAGGCTGGTCTTGAAGTCACAAGGATCCTCCTGCTTCAGGCTCCCAAGTGCTAGGATTATAGGTTTATGCTACCACACCCAGTGGGTCGTCCCCCCCCCCAACTAGGTGAAGTTTTAAAAGTAGATAATAAGCGTTTTAAAAACCTGAGCTATATAATACCAACTTTCCAAATACAACATTTTAAATTTTACTTTTTATTTTGTTATGTTCACAGTATTATAATTTTATAACTATAGGTATATTAAATACCAACATTAAAACTGAAGCAAAATAGAAATTAATGAAATAAAAAGGGAAGTTTAAATTTTTTTTTTTCTGGCTTTTGAGGGAAGGTTTCACTATGAAGCTCAGGCTGGGCTTGAACTCTCAGCGATCCTCCTGTCTTAGCCTGCTGAGTGCTGGGATTACAAGCATGTGCTACCATGCCTGGCCTGTTTTAAATTATTCTACTTATTAATGTCACAAATCAAAAAAAGTCACATCTTTAGATAAGTTGAGATTATTAATTATGATCTATTTTTGATATAAAGAGATAAAAATAATGTATTTTATAATCCAGAATTAATAGTTTGTGATGATGCAATTTGACTGCCTGATTCTAAAATTAGATTGTTAGTGTTTAGTGTAATGGCCATTTTAGATGAAGTCATTATAGTTATATACCTCAGTTACATACCTTAGTACTCTCAACTGCCTGGACACTCATCAACTCTGATACTCATTTTCACACCACAGCTTTGTCCCTGTGGTCGTTGCTTGTTTGGTGGCCAGCGGGAATGCTGGACCCGTCCGCATGGAGCTGACTTACTCTGCCAAGCCGTCTGTGTGCTCCCTGTTGTGCCTTTTAGTGCCACCGTATAAAGAGCTCAGCATGTGGCACAGCAGTAGGGTTCTTGCTTAGACATGTGCAAGACTCTGGGTTTGTTCCTCAGCCCTATAAAAAAAGAAAAGATCCAGGAATCAAATGTATTACTAGCTCTCCAGATGCATTATTGAGTTAACAAATTATAATTTTTATATTCTATTCACCAGGTATGAATTATTCTTTTAAAAGAATAACCCTTATATTCCCATCTTTATTGTATGTCCTTATTTTTAAGAAAGAAATTAAAATATAGATTTAACTAGAAAATTGAATATTTTATAGTGACGTGTTTGTTTTGCCTGTAATATGTAACAGTTGCAAAATGCAGTACATAAAGAATGCACATAGGTAGCTCGGATTAGGGGCGAGTGTAGTGCTTGTATTTAATTGGCTTTATTTATAGCCTGCCTGCCTGCCTGCCTGCCTGCCTGCCTGCCTGCCTGCCTTCCTTCCTTCCTTCCTTCCTTCCTTCCTTCCTTCCTTCCTTCTTTCCTTTGTCTTTCTAAGATGATCATGTCTTCAGTTCTATTTTGAATATACTGGGTTTTCCTAATGCAATTTCGTGCTGCTATGCTTTGGAAAGAATCTAGCTTCAATTTTTTTTAATGTTCATAAGTCACCTTTATAGCTATGTAAGTTTTTGATGACTGACTGTGTGGTATTTTATTTTGCTTTGAGTTCTATACAATCTTGTGTTTAGAAACTAGATAGGCCTTCAGAGTCATGGCGGGCATTTTAAACCCTGTACCTTCAGAGCCTGAAGATAATTATACACAAAATTGTAAATTTCATATATAAAATAAAGTTTCAAGGTATGGAATTTTCCACCATGATGTCATGTTGGCACTGAAAAAAATTTGGAATATTTTGAATTTCAGATTTTAGGATCAAGGCTGCTTAATCTGTATGCTGTATTGATCAAATAAATCTAGATTGACAGAACCCCCAAATCAATGAGAATATCATTTCAGTCTTATGTTTTCATTTCTTGAATTAGTGGCCAGACATGCTGGTGCTCACTTACAATCTCAGCATTCTAGGAGGCTGAGAAATAAGGGTCAAAAGTTTGAGCTTAGTTTGAGCAATTTAATAATTTAGTGACGTGTTTGTTTAACAATTTAGTGAGATCTTTTCTCAGATTTAAAAATGGGCTGTAACTGTAGCTCACTGCACATGCCCTAGGTTCAAGTGCTAGTACCTCAAACAACAAAAATAAAACTAGAATTGATAGACACAGTGATCCAGGCCCATAATCCCAGCTACTTAGGAGGCTGAAGCAGGAGGATGGGAGATTTCAAGACTGTCGCAAAATAGAAAAGGGCTGGAGTTCGGCTCAGTGGTAGAGGCATACCTGGATTACTGATTTACTGTTACCTGTTTGTTTTTGGTTTTTTTGGTGGCAGTGGGGGTTGAACCAGTGCTGAATAAACCCTCTAACTACTGAGCCACACCCCAAATCTTGATTCATTTTGTGAACTTGAAATCAGTAGTAAGTGACCAGTTGGCTATTTTTTTGGTTATAAAAACATGTTACACTGCAAAGTGTACTTTTTTGGTAGGGTACTGGGAATCAAATTCAGGAAAAGTACACTTATTTTAAGTAAATGGAATTTTAATTTTCAGTTTTAAACTCAAATTTATTTATTAATACTGTTTTATAAAGGGTGTAATTTCTTTGGCGTTGTCTAGTATCCAGGACTTGCCATTTTTTAATTCTAAAGGATATGCCCCAATGTAGTGTACTTTTGTGGTTTGGCTTTGTTTTGGTTTTGGTACCAGGAATTGAACACAGGACCTTATGCTGGCCAGGCAGGCACTGTGCCACTGAGCTACATTCCTGGTCCACAGTGTACTTTTGGAAGGCAGCCATGCTCACCACTGTACCACCAATGCTGCAACGTACTTTTGGAAGAAAATTTTTTCCATTATGTTAGTGTTGAGTTATTTGATGATTAAATAGAATCAATAGAATCAGAAACCTTCAATTTAAGTGTTTATTTATAGACAGTATAATTAATAAACTTAATCAGACCTAAACCCTAAGTCACTGTTCTCTCAGATAAACTATTTTAACTTGAGTGACAGATCAGTAGTGCTAAGACTGACAGTAAGATCATTTTTTCTCATGGTAAAGTATGGAAATTTATGAGTATCATGTATACTACATGTGAATATATTTGAAAACTAAGATATATCCCAGGATGTTATTGAAAGGGTAAACCTTGGTTAATGGAATTATAATTGGTTTAATCTCACTTTTTGGGGGGATTGTGAAATAAATATTTATTTAGCATATTAATAGAACCAAAAAGTACAAATTTAAAACTAATTATTTTGGCTAACATTTAAAATCTTTTAGAGTACTTTTTCAACCATTAAAACCCTGAGATGTATGAACAGAAGTGGTAACAATTTTGGAAGCTGATATGGCAGAAAAATCATACTTCTTTTTCTTGTTTGTGGTGTTAGAGATCAAGCTCAGGGCCTCTTGCATGCTGAGTTATAATCCCCAAACCCGAAATTTTATTTCATTTTTTTTCTTTTGCTGTACTGGATATTGAACCTAGGCCTTCACGTTTGCTTGACAAGTGCTCTAGTGCTATCTTAAAATTTTACACATAACAGGTGTGGTGCTACATACCTGTAACTTCAGCACTCGGGAGACTGAGGCAAGAGGATTGCTGGAAATTCAAGGCCAGCCTGGGGTATATAGTGAGTTGAAGGCCACCCTGAACTACAAAGCAAGACACTGTCAAAAAAAACAAACAAAATACTGTACAAATAACTATAAAGTAGAATGGTAGAATTGTTAATTATAGTGAAAATTCACTTTACTTTGCTTCTTTGCTTTGATTACTTTGGTAGGTACGAACCATGGCTCGAGACTTGTATGATGACCACTTTAAAGCTGTTGAAAGTATGCCCCGTGGAGTAGTGGTAACACTCAGAAACATAGCAACTCAGTTGGAATCATCTTGGGAACTTCATACAAATAGACAGGTAAAATCAACTGTATGGCAGACAGTGGAATTTAGTTTAGTTCCCCTACTCTATCCTTTGTGTTCTGGACAAGTAAGTGTCACTAAATTATGACCCACAAGTCAAATCTGGCCTGCTACCTGGTTTTACATGGTTTTATGAGGTAAGAATGCTTTTTATATTTTTAAGTGACTAAAAAATCCAAAGAAGAAAAATATTTCATGGCACTCTAAAGTTATGTAAAAATCAAGTTTCAGCATCCATAAATACTTTTGTTGCACATGGCCATGTTCGTTCATTTACATAGTGTCTCTGTATGCTTTGGTGTGTTAAAATGCAGGGTTCAGTAGTTGTAACAGAAACTGTATGGCCTGGATAAAATATTTTACAGGTGCCCTTTACAAAAATTTTCTTAAGCTGTGGGAGAATTTGAACTTTTAATATCTCATTTATATCATGGAAATTGGTGGCGATGATGATAACGGGTGGTGCTTATCCTTGCGCCGGCGCTGGCGGCGGGGGCGGGGGCGGGGGCGGGGGTGAAACCCAGGGCTGTGTGCATGTGAAGCAGACACTGCCGCTGAGTCACGTTCCCAGCCCTGGGAGATTGTTGTAAGGGTAGTAGTTTTTTTCTTTTATTCTTTTCACTAATTTTTTTCTTTTAGTGCATTGAGGGCGAGAACACTTGGCGGGATTTAATGAAGACAGCCTTAGAAAATCTAATTGTTCTTTTGAAGGATGAAAATACAATTTCCCCATATGAAATGTGCAGTAGTGGTTTAGTACAAGCACTGCTTACTGTTTTAAATAATGTAAGTGTATTATATACTAGAGAATAATAGTATAATATGATTTTTCTAACAGTTTAAAAATTGTGGCTATTTGGTAGTTATTTTTCATATTCAGAACACTGAGTAAATGTTCATATTTCTAATTTATCCTCCCTTTTTAGGTTAAATCATTACTTTAAACCAGTTGAATGAAATAATTATTTTTTAAACCCCTCAACTGTATACATATAGTAATTTTATGTGAATATTTGGCAAGAATTTGCTAATATCTTAATATAACTCTTTACCTTAATCTCTATTGTAGTACAAAGGTTTCTATTTGTCACTTTACTTTCTTGATTTAATGCTTGTATATGATGATACTTTGAAATTTCTGAAAGTTTAACTTCAATGAGCCTCATATTTCCTTCATAAATTTTGACATTTGCATGTTTCCAGTAAAGTTATAGTGATACATATTACTTGTAATATCTAATATTAACATATCAGTTTTTCCAATACTTCTTAAAGTGTGTAGTATTGTAAAAATTAAAATTCATTTATACATAACTTGAATTGCTTTGCATACATACTTTGGGAAACACGGATTTAGCAGTGTAATTGCTAACTACTTAGTAACATTGGAGGAGGAGAAATACCTGTATGTAAGGCAAGACCTAACTGTACAGTAAAAAGAATTTTTATCTAAAGACTAATGCATTACTTAAATGGAGAACTTTTGATAAGATATTAATAATATATCGATAATTTAAATAATATCATCTCATTAGTTTTTGATAAATTTTTGTTCTTTGTGCTATTTTCCTTTAGAGCATGGATTTGGATTTGAAACAAGATTGTAGTCAACTGGTAGAAAGAATAAATGTTTTCAAAACAGCCTTTAGTGAAAATGAAGACGATGAAAGGTAAAATCCAGGGGCTGGCAGTGTGTCTCAGTGGTGTGGATCAGTGTTGCTGAGCCTGTGGCATGCGTGCCACCGTGGGCTGCTTGCACCATTGAAGTGCTGGAAGGCTCACTGTCACTGTGGGTGATATGCTTAGCACGCATGAGACCCTGGTGTCAGCCTCCAGCACCAACATCCCACAGAAACCCCTAACTGCAAAGTTGACGTCTGTAATATGTATACAGTTGGTATACTTGTTTAATACAGTGTTTATCAGTACAAAGGACATTATTTAATAAGGTAGCTTATATTATAAATGCATAAGGAAAAATTGAAAATATTTCTTAATCCAATAGAATAAAAGAAAATTTATTTAAATTACATATTTCATGTGAATATAGCTGATTACTTAAATTACGTGATTATTGAAGATAGAGTTGAAAATTTGAACACTGGGTAAATATTTGATGATAGTATTAAATAGTGTTCATTTTTATTTTTAAAGAATTACTGGCTGGCAGTGTAGCTCAGCAGCACAGCTTGTGCCTGGAAAGCATGAGGCCCTGATTTCAATTTCTGGTACCAAAAAAGTATATATTGTTTTGTAAGGATACATACTCAGAATATTTCTGAATGATGTGCCAGACTATCTTTTTCTTCAGGATACATGGGAAGAAGACAACTGGAGAATAGACAGAAATAGATTGGCCACCAAATTTAAAGACCCAGGGCTGGGGATATAGCTCAGTGAAATAAGTGCTTGCCTGGCAAGCACAAGGTCCTGAGTTCAATCCCCAGTACCGCAAAAAAACAAGAAACAAACAAACAAAAATTTAAAGACCCAATCCAAAAATGGGCACTTGAAATGAATAGACATTTCTCAGATGAAGTAGAAGCAGCAAATAAATATATTAAAAATGTTCACCATTACTGGTCACTGAGAGATGCAGATTAAAATAATGCTTAGTATTTCATCTCACCCCAGAAAGAATGGCTATCATCAAGAAATCATCCCATAACAAATGCTGGCAGGGGTGTGGGGGAAAAAGGAGCCCTTCTCCACTGTTGGTGGGAATGTAGACTGGTGCAACTTTTATGAAAATTCAAAAAACTAGGACTAGAGGTTCCTTTCAAGCCACCTACTTTCCTTCTATCTTCCTGAGGGAATTAAAATCAGCAGACCACAGTGATACATGCACACCCATGTTTATAGCAACATACTTTGTAATAGCTAGTTCTTAGGAGAAGCCCAAAAGCTTATCAGCTGATCAGTGGATAAAGAAGATGTGGAGGTTTTGGGGTTTTTTTAGTACAACGAAGTACTATGCTATAAAGAAGGATAAGCTTGAGACATTTCTAGCTGAGTGGATGCCCCTTAAGACCACACTCTTTTTTGTATGTGTTTTTTTTGGGGGGGGGGTTTGTCTTTTTGAGAAGGGGCTCACTATGCAGTTCAGGCTGGTGTTGAGCTTGCTTTGTAGCCCAGGCTGGTCTCAAATTCTCAACGGTCCTCCTACCCCAGCCTCCTGAGTGTTGGGATTACATAATGTGCCACCACACCCTGCTATTTTGCTATATTTTTGTTATTTTAAAAAGTTTTTACTAGTAGAAGACATATACATAACATCTTAATTCTTTGTATTTCTCTTCTCCCTCCATTTTGCCTACTTGTGAATATGATTGAATTTATTTTAGTTTTTTTTTTTTTTCTCCAGTACTGGGGATCAAACTCAGGACCTTGCATTTGCCAGGAAGGCACTTATTCCACTGAGCTATATCCCCAGCCCGAATTTATTTTAATAACAACTATTTCTATTGATTTCATTCTATAGAATGAATTCATGAATTCTGTTCTTTCTATAGAATGAAATAGCCATTTATTTTGATGATAGCCATTAGTTAACATTCTAATGAGTATATAAATCCTTACAGATAATTTATTGAAATACTACTATACTGGGGAAAGAGATGAAAAAGATGTATTATGTATGTGCAGTAACTCAGAATTAGGGTATATACATGCAGTGACCCCAGATGAATGTAATTATTGTATCTGTAAACATACACTAATAAAAATAAATAAAAAATTTAAAAATATTACTGTACTAAACATTTAAAGTCTTTGCAAATTAACATTAAAATTACTATTTGGTATTTGGGTTTTTACATTCTTTTCTTTTTTGTTTTTTGGGGTTTTTTGAGACAGGATCTTGCTATGCAGTTCATACTGGGCTTGAGCTCACTTTGTACCCCAGGCTGGCCTTGAACTCACAGCGATCTTCCTGCCTCAGCCTCCTAAGTGCTGCGTTTACAGGCATGTGCCACCATGCCTGGCTAAATATACTATTCTGAATGGAAGTAACTTTTTAATATAAGTTCCTTAAGTAGTTTACTATGATAAATGTCATGGGTAGTTTTTAAAGGTTTTGTTGTATTTTGTTTTTTTATACCGGGAATCAAACTTACCTTGTGCTTGCTAGGCAGGTGCCGTGCCACTCAGCTAAATCCCCAGCAAAAGGTTCTCAATCCAAATTTTCAAATTATTTTCTAAAAACATTGCACCAATTTATGCTCTCATACTGTGTGAGAAAGAATATGATCCCTTTCCATGAAGTATTTTCGTTTTACAATTTTAATGTTTTACATTCTTTTTATGTAAAAATGTTAAAACATAATTTCTACATCTGCTTTGAATGCAATTGATAATTTTATTACAAAAGTTCAATATTCTTAAATGAAGAAAATTAAGTGAAGCATAGTGGTACATGCCTGTAATCCCAGCACTTGGGAAGCTGAGGCAGGAGGATTGTTGTGACTTCAAGGCCAGCCTGAATTGCACTGTGAAACTGTGTCAAAAATACAAAAAAAGAAAACTAAGTTATTAGCGTATCTCTGTTTAGAAGTACTCAATACCAAACAAAACTTCAGTTTGCACTGATAAGAGCAGTGACTAGGTCAGATTGGTTGCAGTAGTTTCTGCATGAGCAGTGTGTGCAGTAAGCTCTTAACATTTATTTTTTTCTTTACAGTCGACCAGCAGTTGCATTAATTCGAAAATTAATAGCTGTACTAGAGTCAATTGAACGTCTACCTCTCCATTTATATGATACACCTGGATCCACATATAACCTCCAGGTAACCATGAAAAAGACAGTAGTCAGTATAACTGAATACCTCTAGGAACAGTGATATGTTTTTCTTTCTTAAGAACAAATTTGTTTAATATTTAAGATTTTAGATTAAATGCCATTTGATTGATCCAGGACTAATGAGTCCTGCCTTGAGTGTATTGGCATTTCAGTCTTTTTTTTTTTTAACTATAGAATAGAATAAATTGCATTTATTCATTTAAGATATTGTAAAGTTACATTGTATAGATCATAAATGGAAAAATATCAGTAGGAAGCATAGGTTAGAGTTGATCTGGAATTTTGACTTGAGTTCTGTCTTAGTCCATTTGGGCCACTATCACAAAACACCTTAGAATGAGTAGTTTATGAACAGTAGTAATTTAATGGTCACTGTTCTGGAGGCTGGAAACTGCTTTGTCAAGTGCCAGCAGATTTGGTGTCTGGTCAGAGCCTTTTCTTCACTGTGTGTCCTCACTGCAGCAGGGAATGAATAAGCTCCTGCACTCTACCCTCATGACCCAGTTACTTCCCAAAGGCCTGCCTACCCCTCCCACTGCACTGCATATTAAATTTTAATATATAAATTTGGGCTTGGTGGAAGTGGAAGAGAATAGAAAGATTCAGACCATAGCAAGTTCCTTTGTGTATGTGTGTCAAATATGCAAAGATGGGAAAACATTTGAAGCATAATGTCTTTCATGTTTGTGTATCATTGCTTAGAGCCATATCGTTGCAGGCCTCGCTTTTTGTATTGATCACATGGCTTCATAGCCTGTTTGTTCAGTGTCTCCCTCTCCCTCTTTCCTGCTCCCCTTTATAGACACTCATTTATTTGTTCCATGGTTTCTGTTAGTAGCTAGGCTCTAGATGTAAACAAATAAAACAAACTTTGATTGTTCATATCTCTGCCCAGATTTTTACCATATCTTCTGTGGGTTGCTTTAGTTTTTCCTTGCAGGTCCTCTGCTTTGAATATTCTCTTTTTTTTTTTTTTTTTTTGCCGATACTGGGGATCAAACTCAGGACCCTGCACTTGCTAGGCAGGCACTTATTCCACTGAGCTATATCCCCAGCCCCATATTCTCTTTAATTAGTCTTAAATTCAGCCTTTAGTAAATGACTGGGGATTTGTATTTTCCCGAGCATTGCTTACTTAAAGCAAACAAAACTTGATATGCCCCTGAGAACCTGCTAGAGTTGTCATATGCACTAGATTTAAACACTAATGAGTTTATCCACAGAGTTCAAGTTTAGTTGGTGTACCCACTATGTATAAATATTCAAAATTATAAAGTGCTATTATATGTTTTGTTTAGACAGAGTAATAGGACCATAGGACTATATATGGCCCATCCATTTTAGGCTTTATCTTTTGATACCTGAGTAGGAAAACAGTGTCAAAGACTGGCAGCTACATCTTCTTTATGCACTTTTTATTGCAGGAAATTCTGCAAGACCCAGACAGGAAGGCCAGCAGTGTGCCTTTTGGTAATTTTGCACTTCATAGTGCTAGCAAAATGCACATTTGAATATTTAATATTGTTTCTGCAGAAGTCAGGTAAAATTTATAAAGAAATAAAGCTAGCTGAAATTGCTAGTTTTACATACGTCTTGCTTACTAAAGTATATTAGATTAAAAATTATCTTAACATTTCAAAAAGTTTATTAGCCTTAGATTACATATAAAGGAATAGCTAGCTATTACTTAGCTACTTTTCAGAAACTTACGTAGAAAATGAATTTTAACTTAAGAGATTTAGTACTTCTGGTAAAATGTTTTATAGTAATATTTTTAAGCTACAGCGGTACCTCTATTTACAAATAATTTTGTTTTATGATTTGGGAGAAGATGGCTGTGGTGGGGAAGGTGGCTGTGGGCATATTTGTCATCCAGTGTGGAAGTTTGCTAACCAAATTGTTCACAAACAGAAACATTTGTGAACTGAGGTACAACTGTGTGTATATTTGCGGTCACTTAGAAATCTTAGTTAACTTTTTTTCTCAATAGGTGCTATCACTTACTCAATGGTCCTTCTTATAAAAAACGTATTAGAAAACAGATCCTCATTTCTCTTCCCATTATGGTTATGCCTTATACATCTCAGTTGTGATCAGTATTATGTGTCATTTTTATAATTATAAGAAAAAAACAATGCATCTTCTAAAGAATTTTGATCATTTTTGTGCAGATACTTACAAGGAGATTACGATTTCGATTGGAACGTGCACCTGGGGAAACTGCACTGATAGATCGGACTGGCAGAATGTTGAAGATGGAACCCTTAGCTACAGTGGAATCTCTAGAACAGTATCTCTTGAAAATGGTGAGCTTCTTCCTGGCAAAGGCATAGTGAATAAAAGCATTCTGTCTACTACTACTGTGGCCTAACTCTGTAGAGTAGTAGTTTGGGAAGTATGTATCCAGAATACGCTAATATAGTTGATATAGTAATTTTATCTTTAGTAATTTTTTTTTTTTTTGAGACAAGGTCTCACTATGTAGTGCAGGCTGGCCTTGAACTTGCTTATGTAGTCCAGGTGGGCCTTGAAATCACAGAGATCCCCCTGCCTCAAGTGCTGGGATTATTGATGTGTGCCACCACACCCAGTTAAGAAAATAATCTTATACATTATATAAATGCCTTCTACATAAGAATCTTTATTATAGTTTTTTGTAATGTGGAAATAGTAAGCCAAGAGGCTGAGGCAGCAAGTTCACTTCAAGTTAAAGGTTAGCCTGGAGCACACAGTGAGACCCTGTCTCAAAAAACTGGGAAAGAAAAAAATACCTTCATGATATAATATTAAACAGATACTTAGACATGTGCACGTTCCCATCATTCATCATACCAAGTGGATAAACACAGTTTGCTTCCTGTATCCCTCAAGGAAAGGTGCTGAGACACACAGCCAGCTACTGCAATGCTACAGTACAAATTTACAGTAGAAAAGTATAGGCTGAGCTGGGTGTGCTGGCACAGGCCTGTAATCCCAGCACTTGGGAGGCTAAGGCAGGAAGATGTTTGCAAGTTTGAGACCATCCTGGGCTACAAAGTGAGCTCAAGGCCAGCCTGAACTACATAGCAAGACCCTGTCTCTAAAAAACCAAAAAAAAAGAAAGAAAGAAAAGGATGGGCTAGGTCCTCTGAACCCAGGCTTATGCCCTTAAATGAGCACTTTTTTTGTAATAAGACAATTGACTTTAAAGGGAGAGGAAAGAAGTAGCTAATGTTTGAAAATAGCATTATAAAAGTAAATATCTTCACTGTTTTTCTTGGTTTAGGTAGCAAAACAGTGGTATGATTTTGACCGATCTTCATTTATTTTTGTTCGAAAATTAAGAGAAGGCCAGAATTTTATATTTCGGCATCAGCATGATTTTGATGAAAATGGAATCATTTACTGGATTGGCACAAATGCAAAGTAAGTCATTTTGCTTAACCTAGAGTGAAACTTCTCCTGCAAAAGAATTCTAGGTGTATAATAAAATTATTAGCAACTCCTTGAGTGTCCAGCAATTATTGTGTCTTTATCTGTTAAAAAGATTATTCAAATTGCTTTCTTTTATAAAGGGGAAAAAATGTTTGAATTGGTAATTGTAAAATTTTATTTAAGTTAATATAATTTGATATTTGAAAACTAAGGGACCAAATGCCAATTATTTTAAAATTACTAATTTCTATTTCTATTTTTTCATAGAACTGCATATGAATGGGTAAATCCTGCTGCTTATGGACTTGTAGTAGTAACATCGTCAGAAGGCAGAAATCTACCTTATGGTCGCTTGGAAGACATACTAAGTCGAGATAATTCGGCTTTAAATTGTCATAGCAATGATGATAAGAATGCCTGGTTTGCCATAGATCTGGGTCTCTGGGTGATACCATCCGCATATACACTTCGTCATGCTCGAGGCTATGGGCGGTCTGCACTAAGAAATTGGGTTTTCCAGGTATCCAAAGATGGACAGAACTGGACTTCTTTGTATACCCATGTTGATGACTGCAGTCTCAATGAACCAGGGTTAGTTGAGGAGTCTTTGCAAATTGGGAAGCTCAGTAAAGAGCTTGGTTTATTTTTATAATTATAAAAGTCTCTTTTTGTGAAATATTGGAACAAGATTTTCTTTGTAAGAACAAATCATTTGATCTCACACGTTTAGGTTAACTATGAGTAGAAGACTAGAGTGTATGGTGCGCACACGCAGGGGTGTGTGTGTGTAGCGTACAGAGAGAAATGGAATTAGCTTTTTATATTTTCCATAGTCACATAATACATATGGATGGTAACAAATGAATGATGGCTCTTGGTTACAGAATTGTGGCTGCTTAGCATTTTGTTTTTATGTGTCTTCCCCCGTTTTGTGTATTGGTCACACACATGTACATACACACCTATATATCTAATTTTTGTGTGTGTGCTTTATTTTTTTCTATGCTAAAATTTGAACCCAGGGCCTCATACACTTTATGTAAGCATTGAGTAATAATACCTTCATTCTAGATTGTGTATTTAGTAATTATATTTCTGAGAGATTCATTATACTAAGTTTTAATTATATGGCACATTTCAAGAGGTAGAGCATAGAGTTCAGTTGCCTTCTGTGTTTGATATACTAGGAAAGGAGATTATTATTGTTAGGATTAATAGGTAATGTTTTCAATTTTCTTAAGCTGTAAGGTTAAAATTTTAATCCAGTATTTGAAACTTTGGCGGGGCCTGGTATCGTATACCTGAGCCCCAGCACTGTGGAGGCTGTGCTGCCATGCTGGGCTGTATGTCATTTTTACCATGTCTTTTCTTGTCCACTGATTTCTCGATTCTTACAACAAATTGTTGAGTAAATGCAAAAGGTCTGTATTATGTAACAGATATTTCCGTCTTGAACATCTTGTTCATCTGTTTTAAAACTTGGTTTCTCTAACCTGTCTACAGTTCAACTGCAACCTGGCCTCTTGATCCACCAAAGGATGAAAAACAAGGGTGGCGACATGTGAGAATTAAACAGATGGGGAAGAATGCTAGCGGACAGACACACTACCTCTCACTTTCTGGATTTGAACTTTATGGGACTGTAAACGGAGTATGTGAAGATCAGCTAGGTAATGAGAGGAAATTAAGTTTTTCTAACATTATGATAATTACATTTGTAAAAAGTGACTTGGTGTCTATTCCTCAAATTATTGTCTTACAGGAAAAGCAGCTAAGGAGGCAGAGGCTAATCTTAGAAGACAGAGACGTCTGGTCCGCTCCCAGGTTTTGAAGTACATGGTTCCTGGAGCTCGTGTTATCAGAGGCCTGGATTGGAAATGGCGAGACCAGGATGGCAGCCCGCAGGGAGAAGGCACTGTCACAGGAGAACTGCACAATGGTGAGTAGGTGCTTAGCACTTGTGCTGTGGAAACCAAGAATTTAAATCTTAAAATGTCTTCTCTGTTCTTATTTTGGGATAATTTATAAATTAAATAAACAAATCAGAACTATATAGAACAACTGATAATGACGTTATATTAAAACTGGAAAAAATTAATTAAAAAAATTTTATTTTCATTATAACCCCCCATGCCAGGTTACAAGCTGGGAATGGGGGTGCACCCCTATAATCCCAACACTTGGGAGGCTGAAGCAGGAGGATTGCCATGAGTCTGAAGCCAGCCTGGCTCCAGAGTGGGTTCAAGGCCAGCCCCAACTATAACAGTGAGACCCTGTCTCAAAAAACCCAAAACAAAACAAAGCAGGTTTAAAAAGTCAGGCAAAAATTTATAAATACCAGCAGTGCCATTTAGCTCAGACATGCAAAATACTGTGCCAGCTCCCACCATTGTTTTGGCCTTGAAGCATGTAACTTGGTGAGAGGAGGCTAGTTTGGGTCTTGTTAATGCTTTTCATTTTTTTCTGGGTGGAGTCACTTGGGAGGCAACCCTAAGAAAATCAGAATCTTAATTCAGGAAAGCTAGTTTTTACTGATCTTACAAATGTAGAGATTCAGTTTTGGTTTAAAACCTCTGTGTCAGAAAGGGTTCTTAGTTTTAAAACCTGAACCAACCATTCTTTAAAATAATGATTAGTCTTTACTAACTCCTCTTTGAATGTGTGTTTTGGGCATAGATTATTATTAATTTTTTTACATACTCTACTTAATTGTATGTATGTACCCCTTTTTTAAGTTACCTCACAGATTTTTGGTACCAGTTTAGGCAGTGTTCTCAACCTTAATATAAATGATTGAAATTTTTAAATGTTTTTCCACATTATATCAATTACTTCTGTCGAAGAGTCTGTATTGGTCAAATACACATTTATTCATTCTATAAATATTTAATGCCTATTAGGTAACAACTACTTTGTTAAACTTTCCATGTACAGTGGTCAAGAAAAAGTATGAACCCTTGTATTCTCTGTAAAACAAACATACAATTGTAAATTTTGGTAAGTGCTGTGAAGTCATCAGTTATTTTTGGACCATTTAATATAATACAAGGGCCGGGTGTGGTGGCGCACACCTGTAATGCCAGCACTCAAGAGGCTGAGGCAGGAGGATCGCTATGAGTTTGAGGGTAGCCTGAACTGCATAGTGAAACCCTGTCTCAAAAAGACAAAAAAAAAAAAAAGACCTCATTTTTATTTAGGATTGCGATGATGTTTTTGAACCTTTCCTTTGCTCATACTTTACTGTATTGTGGGAGTGATAGCTAAATACTGGTTCTTTAAAGATTATTTCAGCCTGCAGAATAATTTGAAGCAATTGATCTCATCTCAGCTACTTATGGAAATTTGGGGCAGTCACTTTTCCTTTGAAAGAACTCATTTGCAAATAATCCCTGCAGGTGATTCAATATTATTACATCCCTCTGACTTCATCATAAACATATGAACATAGTATATGGGTGGTTGGACAGCTGGGTATGTTGGTGGGTGTGTGTGCTGGAACTCTCATTGTGTGGGGGTGTGTATATTTTTAAACTTTATAAAAACATGTTATACTTTTTAAAAGTGTTTGTATGAGTTGTGTTTTTCTCTGAAGTAGTTCATAACACTAAAGAAAGATTATAAAATTCCTAGTAATTTTTTATGTAGTAGTTTATTTCTTTGCTATTAGAAGTTTGGAATTTTGTTTTTTACTTTCTTTAGAAAGAATATCATTTTCCAAGTACAAGTAAATACAGATTGAACAGCATTATGGTCATTAGTTCTTTACATATTAGTAACTTTAGCATATAGGTTGTAATAAAAGAGCTCAGCATGCTTTTTACATTTTGTTTTTAAAATTTTCTGTGCTTGTTCAAATTTGTAGAACTTACTCATAAGAGTATCAAGTAGCCACTGAACTTTGAGAACACAACCGAAATGCTAACTTAGTGTTTTATTTGAGCTAGTATCCTGAAATTTCTACAGGTGATACATGAATATTTTGGGTTATTTAGAGGGGTTAACTCAACCTTAGAAATTAATGGTAAGCCAGCACTTTTTTCTAGAAAGAACATTTGGCCACATAGTCATATTTAGTAATTTAAAATTTTTTCATTTACTTGCTGAAGTTACAATGTTATAATAATATTTATATCAGTCTTTAAACATTTTAAAAAATTCTTCCATTTAAAATATAATACAATAGATGTAAACATGACCCTTACATTATTTTTAAATATCACTAGTCTTTAATAGTTCAAAAATAAGGGAAATAAAAGGAAGAATTTTAAAGGTTTCCTAGAAATGTGTACAGCACAACTTTCTTTTCCTTAGTATAATTTTGTCATGAGAGTTAAATAATAGAGGTCCTCAGATAGCTAGAGTAAACCTTTCAATTGATTAGCAGCCAAAAATTTACATTTTAGTTTACGAACTTTAAATAACTAGAAATTCAGAGAAGTTCAACACTGATGGAAATGCTGATCCCACATTGTGGAGCTACTGTCTGACACGCTCCTGTCTGCTTTCTGCTGGGTCTCACAAACTCCTGTCCCTTTCCAGGCTGGATTGATGTCACCTGGGATGCTGGTGGCTCAAACTCTTACCGTATGGGCGCAGAAGGAAAATTTGACCTCAAGCTTGCACCAGGGTACGACCCTGATACAGTGGCATCACCCAAACCTGTTTCATCCACTGTTTCAGGCACAACGCAGTCATGGAGCAGCTTGGTGAAAAACAACTGTCCAGACAAGACATCTGCTGCTGCAGGCTCCTCAAGTAGAAAAGGAAGCAGCAGTTCTGTGTGTAGCGTGGCCAGTAGCAGCGACATCAGCTTGGGTTCGACCAAAACGGAACGGAGATCAGACATTGTAATGGAACACAGTATAGTTTCAGGAGCTGATGTCCATGAACCAATTGTTGTTCTTTCATCTGCTGAAAACGTCCCTCAAACAGAAGTAGGGTCATCTTCCAGTGCAAGCACCAGCACCTTAACAGCGGAGACGGGAAGTGAAAATGCTGAAAGGAAGTTAGGCCCTGATAGTTCTGTTCGTACTCCTGGCGAGTCTAGCGCAATATCTATGGGAATTGTTAGTGTTAGCTCTCCTGATGTTAGTTCAGTATCTGAATTAACTAATAAAGAAGCAGCTTCACAACGACCCCTTAGCTCTTCAGCAAGTAACAGACTATCAGTGAGTTCTTTGTTGGCTGCTGGGGCCCCTATGAGCTCTAGTGCAAGTGTACCTAACCTGTCCTCAAGAGAAACATCTAGCTTGGAGAGTTTTGTAAGGAGAGTGGCAAATATAGCACGGACTAATGCCACGAACAACATGAATCTAAGTCGAAGCAGCAGTGATAACAACACTAATACTTTGGGGAGGAATGTGATGAGCACAGCAAGTAAGTGAGCTTTTCCTTCTGGAACCCAATGCTTTTCCCACCCCGAGGGATACACTGTTGTTCAGTGTGTTCTGGCTGCGATCTTTAACTAGATCGTCAACCATGTTTAAAGACAACTACATCAAATTTAATGCTTCAGAAATCGAAGTTAAGCTCTATAGAATCATAATATTTTAAAAATTGAGATCAGCTATGAAGATACTATTGTAAGAGGATAAAACAATAACACACCTGCTTTTCTCTTTTATGATAAATGGTTAAGGAAAGTTGCATGAACAAATACTTAACTCTAAAATACTGAAACCAAAGTTTCACCTTGGTTACAGCTTTAATGTAGTTCCTAAATTGAATTTAATTGTAATTTAAGCTACTAATGGATCAAAGTAATTCCCTTAGAAAATATATTGAGAATTATTTTCATTAAGCTAGGCTTAATATTTTGAAGATAATAGTGCTTTGAAAACAAGCATTTTTAGTTGGATTTCAGTTGGGTTCCCAAAGTTGTTGCTTTTCAGTCATTCCATTATTAGTGTTTCATGATATCTTAAAAATATAAATCCTGGTTTTTTTCTAAGGTTCTTATCATCCTATTTCCTAACATTATTTTGCTGTACTTTTATCTTTAGCTTCCCCTCTTATGGGTGCTCAGAGTTTCCCTAACCTGACCACACCTGGTACCACGTCCACAGTGACTATGTCAACGTCCAGTGTTACTAGCAGCAGCAGTGCAGCTACAGCCACAACTGTCCTGTCAGTCGGTCAGTCTTTAAGTAACACTTTAACCACCAGCCTCACGTCAACCTCCAGTGAGAGTGACACAGGGCAGGAAGCAGAGTATTCCTTATATGGTAAGTTACAGTTTAAAGTAAATATATTTAAATACTTAGGTGATGCTTTTATGTTTTTCTTCTGGGATATTTTTAACTTTTGGTTGAAGTAAATTAGTCTCTTCTCTCGTAAATATGAAATCTTTAAGACAAAAAAACTCATTGGTATGAGAGACTATTAGAAATTAAGAGCTGGGCGTGGTGGTGCACACATGTAATCCCAGTGCTTGGGAGACTGAGACAAGAGATCACCTTGAGTTCAAGGTCAGCCTGAACTACATAGATCTCCCTCCCCCCAAAAAATAATTATGACTATTAAAAAAGTAGATACCTAGAAAATTTCATGTGTCACCTTTTTTTTCTTTTGTCATTTATGAAGATTTTGGGGAAGGGGGTTCAGAGAGGGTCTCATTATGTAGTATAGGCTGGCATTGAACTTGCTTATGTAACCCAGGCTGGCCTTGAACTCCTGCCTCAGCCTCCTGAGTGCTAGGATTACGGGTGTACACCACCACACCTGGCACTAAATGAAGTTTTAATAAACATAATAACAAATATGTTTGATAACTTCATGAATGGATGTAAACTTTGTATGGATTAGTAAACTTTATAAATAGAAATGTTTGATAACTTTATGAATGGATGTAAACTATGTATGGATTAGTAAACTTTATAAATAGAAATGTAATCCATTACTAAACTTTGTAATTATACGCTATTACAGTCTTTTGGAAATAAATCCCTTGTTATGTAACACTTGAATGTTTCAAATTAATAAAATTTTGCTTAGAAAGTTTTGTAGTTTATAATCATAGCTTCCATGTTTACTCAGCAGTATTTGATTCAATTAAAATGTTTCTTTTGTCTTATTTGAAAATAATTTTTGTTGCTATTTTGGTAGTGCTGGGTTTGATGTAGGCAATTGCTGTCAGTGAGTAATACTTTTCACAGGGAGTACAAAAAATAGTTAGATCTCTAATAATCTCCAGATATGGTATGCAGGGATTACAGACATGTGCTACCACACGTGGTCCCCTCTATTCTTTTTTTGAAAATTAGTTTTGAGACAGGCTGTCATGCAATTCAGACTGGTCTTGAACTCTGGATAGTCCAGGCTGGTCTTGAACAGAGATCCTTCTGCCTCAGCCTCCCATGTGCTGAGATTACAGGCATGCACCACCACACCCAGCTGACTTCAGTTCCCAGAAAAAAAAAAGATAAACCTACAGTTCAAATTGTTTTATTTTGTGTACCACCTCATTATGGCCATAAGAATCACTACATAAACTGAAAAATGGCCCTTTACAACCAGAAGGGATAAAATATTTAATCAAGTTTAAGATCCCATTGGTTGTAAAACACTATTTTTGTCACTAAAGCTAAAAATATTGCCAAGTTAGCTCTTACTTCCTACTAATTGCAAAACACATTCTGATTTCAGAACATTATTAAAAAGTGTGTGTCTTAAAAACTTATTAAATATGAGCCAGAGATAGAGCTTAGTGGCACAGTGCCTGCCTGGCAAGCACAGGCCCTGTGTTGAAGTCCTGATACCAAAAAAATCTGTTAAATATAATATCAGGCCTCTTTCTTCTATAGGCCACCCAGTAAATGTCACTAAATATTTAGTCCTCTGTAATTATGAATCTAAAAAATATGTGGTTCAAAGATCTGTAGATGCAAGTTTCTAAGTAATCACAAATAATGTAAATTTTTTTAAGGAATATATTGTATTGCCTTTCTTTGTTTAATTCTGGTATTACTTTAGGAGGGTTGTTTTGTTTTGTTCTGCTTTGTTTTGTTTTACAGTACTGGGAATTGAACCTGTGGCCTTCACACTGAGCTGTATCCCCAGCCCTTTTTTTGTTTTTTATTTGGAGACAGGGCTTACAGTCATTATGTTATGTAGGCTGGACTCATACTTGAGATCTTCTTCCTTTAGCATCTTAAAGTGCCTGGATTACAGGTGTGTGCCATCACAGCTGGCTTTGTTAGCGGTTTTTACTACCCTTCCAGGTTTAGTAAAATGTTATGTTTTCATCTCATTAGTTCTTTTCTTTCAGTTGCTATGAAGAATATCTTGTTAGCCACTCTAAGCCCGGGTCTCACTGACTAACTTACATTGTTTTCCTTTATCCGCTCTTTCATAGATTATACATATATATTGGTTTATTTGTTAGATGCTACTGTCCGCTGTAGACTTCATAGAAACTCAGACCTTTTTTTTTTGTCTTTCTGAGACAGGGTCTCACTATGCACTTTAGGCTGGCCTTGAGCTTACTTGGTAGCCTAGGTTGGTCTTGAACTCACAGCAATCCTCCTGTCTCAGCCTCCTGAGAGCTGGGATTACAGGCATGTACCACCACACCCAGCTCAGACCATTATCAGTTGTTTTACAACTATGTGTATCAGGTGCCACACAGTTCTTGACCCACGATGTGTGCTCAGTAGAGGTCTGTGGGTACCACGAGTGAATCCAAAGTATTTTCTTTCCACCGTGCTGAGTTTCCTCTGAGAGAAGCAATAGAGTTGTTGGGTTTTTTTGTTACTGTTTTTGTTTCTTAACATAACCCCTGTAGCTGACCCTTTACTTTATGATTTTGTAGATTCAAATACAGTTTCTGGCCATCAGTTATCCTTTGTTTTTCCTCCTGTGCTTGTGACTGACTGCCCATGGTTGTCACCCTGTGTGTACAGTAGCAGGACATGGGTGACATCGTGACATGTAGTCTTTATATTTAAACTTTCTGAATTTTACTTAGGTTTTATCCAGCCCAAAATGCAGTTACCTTGTTAGGGTTTGTTAATCATGTGACAGTAAGGTTATTGGTTTTGTTTTCTAGATTTTCTTGATAGCTGCCGTGCCAGTACTCTGTTAGCTGAGCTCGATGATGATGAGGATTTGCCTGAACCTGACGAGGAAGAGGATGAGAATGAAGACGACAATCAGGAGGACCAAGAATACGAGGAGGTTATGGTAGAGAGAGTCTCCCGTTTTCTTTCCTAAGACAGGGCATTAATAATTGAAAAGAGGAAAAGCCAAGTCATAACTAAACTTTGAAGGAAGGATATAAGGCACCAGTACAAAAAATGTGCTTAATTAAGTAAAGCACTCTTACTCTTAGCATTTATGAGATTCTTTGTATTTGAAAAACAATATAGTTTACATGGTGATATTTCAAGGTTTAGAGGTGTGTCAGATTGTAGACAACTACAGTAATCTTTTTTTTTTCTAAATTTTAAAGACCAAAGAATGGAAACATATCAACAACCAAACAAACATAAACCAGAATAACACAAAAACAGTGAAGGAAATACAAAATTATAGCGAAGATAGTAGGAAAGTAACAGTGGTTGCTGCATTACATAGTTATCTTCGCATTTGTTACTCAGTTAAACAAATAAAGGCACGTATGGGTAATGAAACAATTTTCTCCACCCTCATCTCTGTTGTTCTCCCACCCAATCAGTCTTCTTCCTTCTGATAATAACTATACTTTCAGTTTCATTCATTCCCTTGGGCTCTCACATTAGGAAGATACATGGCTGCTTCAAATTATGCTGCTACAAACATGAGTGCACACAAATTACTATGGCACTATGTGGAAAAACACCCAACCTCGATGATGAAACATAGATGGGCCCAGACACACTGTGATCAGCATCCCACTGACAAGCCCTCGAGGCCTTTGGGGGTCTGGTTGGGTCCACTGGGTCGCCCCTGCATACTGCTAGGCTCCGTCCCAACGTGACGCCCCCAAGGGCCCAGTTGAGTCCACGGGGTCTCCCCAGTACGTTTTGTAGTTCTGAGCTGGGCATGGTGGTCCACACTTGTAATCCCAGTGCTTGGGAGGCTGTCAAGGAGGCTCGCTGTGAGTTTGGGGCCAGTCTGGGCCACATAGTTCCAGGCCAGTCCTGAGCTACATAGTAAGAACCTTTCTCCAAAAACAGAAATGACAGCGGGGAATAATGGTGCATGCCCATAATCTCAGCACTTGGGAGACTGAGGTAGGAGAATCACTGCAAGTTTCAAGCCACCCAGGCTACATAGTGAGTTCAAGGCGAGCCTGAAATACAGAATGAGACTCTGTCTCAAAAGAAAGATAACAAAATGGTACAGTTCTTCAGGAACAATTACAAACAGGGTATTTCAGTAGTAACTTGTTTTACAAACTGTATATGTGTATTTTCTCATCAGTCCCAACACAGATGAATGAGGCCAAGGCGTCAAGAAAAATTTGCCTATGTTTTCACGGTTACATAGAAAAGTGGGGGCCTAAGCCTAGGTGTTGTGATCCAGCATTCTCAATATTCAACCACTATGATTATCTTGTAATTGAAACGTGTGCCTTCAATGTCCTTTATTGTAACTTGCGTATGTTTTAAATTTCTCTGTATAGCCAAGCTGGCTGTTGCTCTCCTACAATGCCAAGTACTAGGGAGTCTGTGGCAGTGAGATCTTAACCTCTAGGTCACCCGCAGAGAGACTCTCAAATGTGAAAAGGGGATCTGGGGGTATAGCTCAGTGCAGCCTGGGTTGAATCCCCATTACTGCCAAAAAACAATACCAAAAACACTGTGTAATGTAAAAAAAATAGAAAAACTATGTTTAATGAGGTAAGGAAATTCAAAAAATGCTTTTAGGGTATGTTGCTTAGAAACACATTAGTATTTTACAAAGCAGATTAGTATAAAATATACGATGCGGTAAAACATTCAATTTATAACTTCTGAAGATGGTAATGAAGAAAATTTTTTCTTTGGTGACGCTTGTTAATAAAGCTTGGTAGTTTCAGAGCAAGGTGAAATGTTGGTGATATATACGAGTAAGTAGACAGGTGTTTCTCGGCATTCTTTTTTTCACTCCAGATTTTGAGACGTCCATCCCTGCAACGTCGAGCTGGTTCCCGCTCCGATGTAACGCACCATGCTGTCACCTCACAGCTGCCACAGGTCCCTACGGGAGCAGGGAGCCGACCTATCGGGGAGCAGGTAATACTGTGTTGTGTATGTTGTTCCTACTGCATACCTTCACAAGCCTAAATACCTATAGTACGGTGCATGGAGGTGGGGCGGGAGGGAGGGAAAGGGGGTACCCACGTTATAAGAGTACACTTCTGCTGCTCCTTGAGTTCCTTCCAGCTAGAGTCCCGATGGCTCTGGCCTCACGCAGTGCAGTCACGTACTGAGCCCTTCATTTGGGCCTGTCGTGGTGTGCTGGGGCTGCTGGTGGAGTGCGTAGCAGCAGCAGCCCTACAAACATGGACAGCAAGTGACAGGCAGAGCTCTCAACACTTTACATATATTGACTCATGTAAGTTTTTTGAGAACTCTGAATGGTACTATTAGCCCCAATTTTCAGATGAAGTAATTGTTAAAAATCACACATAATGTGGGTCCTGGATGCAAACCCAGATGTTCTAGTCCTAGAGCTGTCAAATGGTGATACGATGTGTTGTAAAAGTTAGTTTCAATTAAGTACACACATTGTGAGGGCGTGTCTTAAGTATATAGCATTTAACTGACAATTATCAACACTTTTATCTGTCTACCATATCATAACTTAAAGGAATTTTCAAATATTCTATTTTGTATATAAAGAATTCAGTGTAAAATGAAATTTATAATTAAAAAACTTAGAAGCAGGTGTGGTGACACATGCCTGTAATCAGCACTCAGGAGGCTAAGGCGGTAGGATCTCTCTTGAGTTTGAGGCCCACCTAGGCTACATAGCAAGACCCTGTCTCCAAAAACAAAATAATACTTACTATAAAATAGTAAGTTTGTAGGAAGTTTTAAAAGTATCATAAAAAGGTCTTATATGTCCTTTACCCCGTTTGTCTAAGTGGTCAGTTTCATATTTCACTATAGTATCGAAGATAACAGAATTGACCTTAGTATAGTATGTCAGTATGGTTGTTTCTCATATTGCCACATTTGCAGATTTGTGCAGCTACTACTGAATGCAACTTGGTTTTGATAAACTGAAACCATTAAGCAACATTTACACCATACATATCTATGTTAATTTATTCTGTACTTATGTGATATGGCAAAATAAGGGAATATAGAGAATATAAAGAACTTTGCACATCACTCAGGAGTGACAGTTTTCATCTTGTTTATGTGGAATTTTATTTTAACAGGAAGAAGAAGAGTATGAAACAAAAGGAGGGCGCCGGAGAACATGGGATGATGATTATGTGCTAAAGCGGCAATTTTCTGCTTTGGTTCCTGCTTTTGATCCTAGGCCTGGCCGTACTAATGTCCAACAGACAACTGACCTAGAAATTCCACCCCCAGGTACAGAATATTTGAGTTCTGTGATTTAATGTTAAAAGATACCAAATACACTACAAAGTACATACCAAGTACATACAGTTTGAAAAGCCAGGTGTTCCTTACACATATAGATTTTAAGTAAAAATTTCTTGAAAAGCTCCCTTATTAGTTCTTTAAAATATATGTGTGTTAGCTGGGAGTGATGGAACACACCTGTAATCCCAGCACTTGGGAGGCTGAGGCAGGACGATTATTGCGAGTTCGAGGCCAGCCTGGGCTACAAAGTGAACTCAAGGCCAGCCTGAAGTGCATAGCAAGACCCTGTCTCAAAAAGACCAAAAAGAAATAAATAAAATAAAATATATGTGTTTTAGTGGAGCAAATTACAAATTTTTTATTTCATTTTATTTTTGTGTTCCTGGAATTTAAACCTAGGGGCCTAGTGCATACTAAGCCTGTATTCATCTGCAGACTACATTACTAACTCACCAATCATTTTAAGCTTTTAAACTAGTCCTGCTGGCTGATGCCTGTAATCTTAGCACTCTGGAAGTATGAAGCAGGAGTATAAATTCTGGGTCACCCTTAGTGAGACCCTGTGTCAAAATGTAAAAAGTAGGGGCTAGGGATACAGCTCAGTACAAAGGCAAATATCCAGTCCACATACACATGCATGTGTGCCAAAAAACCTAGACCATGCGTTTTGTGTTTTTGCTGTCTTTGAAGTACTACATCATGTAAAAGGTATGAGAGGCACTTCAAAGGCCTCCTTAAAGTTATCCAGGTGTTGCCAGGCACAATTGCTCATACCTGTAATCCCAGCATTTTGGGAGGCTAAGGCAGGGGGAGTCCAAGTTTCAGACCAACTTGAACAATTTAGTAAGACCCTATCTCAAAATTTAAAAAATAACGAAAAGGGCTAGGGCTGTAGGTCATTGCTTCCTGGGTTCATTCTCTAGTACTACAAACATTTTTTAAAAGGGTATGGTAGATTTGCAGGTTCTAACTTCCAGAACCTAGAAATACACACAGGTTTTGTCACTATGACAGAGATACAATGAAGTGAAACATCTACAGATGGGTAGATTGTTGTGGATTATCAAATGGGCCCAGTGTAGCCCTAGGAATGCTTACAATAGGAAGGCAGAAGAGTCAGAGATGTGCCTAAGGATCATCAAGGGACAGTGAGCTTAAGAAATGTGGATAGCATCCTGATGTGAGAAAAGACAAGGAAAGAGATTTCCCTAGAGCTTGCAGGAGTGAGTAACAGATAATTCCGTTTTAGACTTGATTTCTAGAGCTGTGAGATAAAAACCAATAAATTTAGTTTTTTTAAGCACCCAATTTCTGATTAATACTTTACTGCAGCAATAGGAAACTAATATATCAGATAGCCCTAAAGTGTCTAATCCTAAATTTTCACATCTCAACACAGAACAATAGTCTTTTCCACAAGGTATAGTATGATTAAACAAGTTAAAAAAATTTAAAGAGGTTAGCATTTAAACTTAAAGGGGCCTAAGATGTGCCTTAGTAGATGTCGGACACTGTAACTGGTTCATAATTCTTACAAAAGAAGACTTTAAGTTGTTAAGTCTGGAGTGTGCTTTTTAGATGACAGATATGTGTTAAATACAAACGTAGGGGGCTGAGACATAGCTCAGTGCACAAGTGCCTACCTGGCAAGTGCAAGGTCCTCAGTTTAATTCTTGGTACCGGAGGAAAAAAAAACGGAAGAACATAGGTGCACTTCGTAGTTAGTACTGTTCCATGGGTGAAGCTGGGCTTAGGTTGAATCAAGATGTTGCAGACTCTTCAAAATGGGAAACCTAGGTGGGTGAGGTGATCTGTGTCTGTAATCGCAGCATTTGGGGCCAGGCAACCTGTACTTCTAGTACTTAGGAGGCTGAGCCAGGAGTATTGTTTTGAGTTTGAGGCCAGCTTGAGCTAAATAGTGAGTTGAGGTCAGGTTGAACTAAGCAGGGGGACCTTGTCTCGAAAAACAAACGAAGCAAGCATATAGTCTCAGCATTGAGAGGCTGAGGTGCTACAATTTCCACAAGATAAAGTGAGCTCAAGGCCACCCTGAACTATATAAGGAGATCTTGTCTCAAAGCAAACAAAAAGGCTGGTACATGCCTGTAATCTCAGATACTCAAGAGGTTCAGGCAGGAGGACTGGATTACAGGTTCTAGGCCAGCCTGGACAATTTAGCAAGATCTGTTTATGATAAGGGCTGGTGACATTGCTCAGTGATAGAGCGCTTGCCTCTGGAGAGCTCCTTGATCTCTCAGTGCACCCCAGGGAGGATCAGGGACAGGCATGTGGAAAACAGCTGGGTTAGGTGGAGGCAACCTTTTAACTGATGAGTAGGAGGACCTAACATCAACAGTAGGGGGTTTTGTACTCTTGCAAAGTTAGTATCACCAGAGGCAGTGTTGCCTAGCCACTAAGGACTATATTGTCCAGGCAGGATGCTTATTTCAAGACTGAGATAGCATGAACGCTCAAGGCACTCTGACCCTGTCCTGCCCTCACACATATGACCAATTTTCAGCTCCAGTGGCTCCCAACACTTGCTCAACACAGATGAAGGCCCGTATTGAATCTCTAGTGCCCCACCCCGCCTGGTAGCACATGCTTGTAATCTGAGTACTCAGGAGGCTGAAACAAAAGAATAGCAATTTTGAAGCCAGCCTGGGCTATATAGAGAGACCGTAACAGAAAAGAAAGGAGGGAGGGAAGAAAGGAAAGGAAGAGAAAGGAAAAAAGATTGTAGAGAGTATAAATAGGTATACGTCTTTTGTAGAAGTTTTAGACAATGTATTTCATATATTCTGATGAAGTATTTTTGCCACTGGTACTTATGCTAAAGAATATTAGCTTTGTGTTGTTTATATTCATTGATGACTACAAATATGCTAAATATATTGTCACAGTATTGAAAATGTCCTTAATTATGTCCAAGAATAGATGGTTCAGTGAAGGTACAGTAGGATGTCGTGTGTGGATAAAATAGTATTTCAGATGACTACTGTGGTAAGAAACAAAGATTCAGGAGCTAATAGAAAGAAGAGAATTTGCCCCGAGTGCATTATCAACCTAGTTATATTTGTGTGTGTTTACCTAAAAACTAACTCATTCATGTAGTATAAGTTTGACTGGTCGTTGGCCCACAATAGGTAGTTTTCTCTGAATATAGAGATACAGACATTTTTAGTTTTCTGATTAATACAATAAAAATGTGTCCTAAGTAATCATAGTTTTATCTTTCCAAAACAAAGTGGTGGACCCATATCATACATATATATTCTGTTCTAGCACTCTCTTTTAAAAAGTTACATATTTCCATTTTTGAGGAAAAAAACAAACCTGAAATGTTCAAACCAGGAGAGCCTTAAGTAGCTGGCATCATCTAGCTAATTATGGCAAAATCATTTGACTGTCATGTGGCCGTACCTGCTTGGTACAGTTTTCTCTTCTGGAATGCTGATGTTAATATATTCCCTTGTTACGTATCTTCCCAACTTTCAGGAACACCTCACTCAGAGCTCTTGGAAGAAGTCGAGTGCACCCCCTCTCCTCGATTAGCCCTCACTTTGAAAGTAACAGGTCTTGGAACAACTCGGGAAGTTGAACTGCCACTTACCAATTTCAGATCAACTATCTTTTACTATGTACAAAAATTGCTTCAGTTATCCTGTAATGGCAATGTGAAATCAGATAAACTCAGACGCATTTGGGAGCCAACGTACACGTAAGAGATTTTTAATCTAACTTTTTTTTTTTTTTACTTTTAAGTAGGCATTGTCATAACAAGTAAGCCAAAAAGTATTGTGTGTGTATTGTTCAGATTGTACAAACAGATAGAAGCATGTCTGACTGATGTAGAATGGCTAAATTTTAGAACTGGAAGGACATTTAGAAATAGTAATAATTGTTGGAAAGTGTGCTATTTGAACTCTTTGGTCAAGATTGTATATGAAGTTCTAAATATTTTGCTTCTTTATTTGAATATGTGTGTTAAATTTACTCTTTGTTCATAAACAAGTAATTATCATATTTATAATATCAAATATAAATATTGGGCATGCTTAAGGATTTTTGTGTCTCATGTCCATAATTTGTAAAGTGGGATTAGTATAGAGTTTTTAATATTTTCCAGGATTTAGTAAGTGCTTGTTAAGTATTCCTGAAATGAGCTTAGGCTGGGTGTGGTGGCACATGCCTATAATCCCAGCACTCAGGAGGCTGAGACAGAAGGATTGTTGTAAGTTGGAGACCAGCCTGGGCTACAAAGTGAGCTCAAGGCCAGCCTGAGCTGCAAAGTGAGACCCTCTCTCAAAAAGATGAAAAAAAAAAAAAAAGCTTAATGATACACACTTGTAATCGTCACACTCTAGAAGACTGAAGCAGGAGGATCTCCAATTAGGCCCAGCCTGTATAGTTTAGCGTCTGAGCAAGTTCCTGTCTCAATAAAAAATGAAAAAGAGCTGGGCATGTAGCTCAGAGTGAAGGCTCTGGTTTCAATCTCTGTACTACGAAAAGTATTATAAAATTATCACTTTCATAATAATAATGTAAAGAATGAATTATTATCTTATAATTCTTGTGGTAACTTTTGTTTGTTTTCTTACATTCTCTTAACATCATTGATAATCTTATATAAGATCCAAAAGTAATTGAAGTCCTTTTGAGATAGAATAATCATATTCTTCCTCTTTTTGATTTTTATTGATTTTAAAAGTTGACTTCAATCCTTTATATGAGTATAGGCACTACTCATCATTGTTAATCCTACCCTTCTTTTCAGGTAGACACAAAAACTCCCATTTTATTTTTGCAACAATAAATGTCATTTTGCTTTTACAACAATATATAGATGTCATAAAACTTGGTATAATATAGAACATTTTTTATCTCTAAAAGTTCTAGATTTGATGAGTGCTTTTTAGTGCTAAATTTATTTTTTTTAATTTTTTTGTGCTCATTTTATTTTTTATTTATTTATTTATTTTTATTTTAAAGACAAAAGAATGGAGACATATGAACCAGAAAAGCCATAAACAATACAGAAAATACAAAGTTATACAGAATATAGTAGGGAATTAGAACTGGATGTTGTATTACACAGTTATCTTCACATTAGTTAACACAAAAACATTAAAGGAAATACCAAATTATAGATAAGATAGTAGGGAATTTGCACTGGAT